>MU260872.1:0-148368 GCA_020310875.1 Ceratopteris richardii | reverse complement strand
TTATTCATTTGAGTTTGCTTCAAGTTATACCATAAATGAGTCAGTATACTTAGAATAGGGAAGTTAGGAATTGCTCATCAGATGACAATTCCCAAGAACTTTCAGTTAAAAGTCTTTGAGAAAAGTGTCCTAAGTTGGACAATTTTCATTTTGAATTTGAATTGGTGAAGTTAGTATGGTTGATTCCACCAAAATGGTAAACTTTCTCCTACAGTTTACAAAGGATTTTTAAACTCATAAGGACAAAGTAGTCCTCTAGTCGAGTGAAAAAATCAAGTAACTGTTAAGATAAAAGTAAACCATTGTATAGACATCTAAAGTATATGTATGGGACAACCAAACTTCAAGTTCTCCAAAAACAAATTCAAGTGAATCAAGAATTCTCAAGTCTTGCGAGGGATAAGAATCCCACTTCATTACTAAGCCCATGCACCAGTTATGCCTAGAAATGGACTAGTAATTTGAATCCACCTAGTTCACATGTTTGTGCCTAGATCGCACATCCAGAAACTGTGAATTAGCCAGGGATGTCATTAGATCCACCCTCATTATTCTTCACTAGTTTGTACTTTGTCCCGTTCATCAAAGTACAAAAACCAGATAGTGTTTTGAATCATTTGGGCAAGGATGCCACCACAGAGATGAGACATGTTCTTCCAGTTCTAGAACATGACCATGTTCTTCCAGTTTTAGAACATGAGGCTCGGGGGTTGCCTACAGTATGTATATAGCTCTATTTTCGAGGACGCAAATCTTTTCCAAGGGGGAAGAATGTAATAAAGTAATTCTATGATCCAAGGGTCTGGCCGGTTCAGACAGATCTGAAATCAGACACCGTTTGGTCATCCGTGTATGACCAAAGATCTCGAGTTTAGACTTACTAGGAGGTCTTGTGCTCTTGTGAACAAGTGATCCACTTAGCTTAGTGGTTAAGTCTCAAGGATGTGAAGGACGAGGTCTTGGGTTCAATCCCCATGAGGGTACATGGGAAGAGTATTTTGCCCAAAGAGCTCTAGAACCTTCTAGAAGCATCCACTGGACACTTGGCGCACATGTAGTTACATGGCTGACACTTGGATGATTAGCATCCACCTGCCAAGAAGGCAGTCCCCTGGAGAGAGCTATATATAGAGGCATTGGTTGGGAGGAGGGTCATCTCTCAAGCTTGTGGTGGTCGTAATTCTTAGATTGTTGCAAGTCATAAACCTTTATGTAGTTCAATTTCTATTTTATCCTCTGATTTTGATATTGGAAAAGATTTAAAAGACGATTTATTTTATGTAGCAATCTTGAAATTTTTGGGCACGAATCCAGGTTCTATGTTTCAAGGAAAATTTCATTTGAAAAACAACGATTTGTATTGTAATTCTCGTTTATGCATTTCTTCGAAATCTGTTTTGAAATAGAAGATTTTGCATGACTGTTATGATGCACCTTTCTCTGCAGACCCTGGTTTTTCTAGGACTTATGCAAAAGTGAAAGCTTCATATTTCTGGCCACGTATGAAATATGATATTAAGAGGTATGTGAAAGAATGTTTGAAATGTAAACAGGTTAAGGCTGAATTTAAAGAGTCCTGGTATGTTACAACCATTAGATGTGCCTGGTCAAAAATGGGAATCCATCTCTATGGATTTCATAACAAAGTTGCCTATGACTAGAAGTGGGCATGATACCATCTTTGTTGTCGTGGACCATCTTACAAAGATGACACATTTCCTTCCCATGAGGAAAACTGATACAACTTTGCATGTTGCTAAACTTTTCATAAAAGAAATTTTTCGGTTACATGGTATACCTAAAAGTATAATTTTTGATAGGGATGCAAGGTTTACATCTAATTTTTGGAAAGCAACCTTTCAATCCATAGGAATAGAATTATGCATTAGTACTGCATTTCATCCTCAAACTGATGGTGAGACCAAGAGGGTTAACAGGGTGCTTGAGGATATGTTACGTACGTATGTGAATGATAAGCAAAACAATTGGACTGAATATTTGCCTTTGGTTGAGTATGCTTATAATAGTGCATGACATTCCTCTATTAAGATGACACCTTTTGAAGCAATGTATGGTTACAATTGTTTGCTGCTGCATTTACTTTTTAATTCACAAAAATCAAGTTGAGATATCCAAATAGATGCTTGAAACTATGGATTTCGAGCTAAATAAGGTAAGGAAAAACATGAAAGATGCACAAAAACGTCGGAAATTTTATTATGATTTCAAAAAGAGACCCTTGGAATTTAGAACAAATGATGTAGTTTTTTGAAAGTAAATCCTTCAAAATCAAATCTCGTTTTAGTCAAAGATCGCCGATTGTCTCCACGTTATGCTGGTCCTTTTAAAATCTTAAAGAAAGTTGGTTCTGTTGCATATTTACTTGATCTACCTAACACTTTGAAAATTCATCAAGTTTTCCATGTTGGATTACTTAAAAGGTATGTTCCTAATGCTGATCATGTTTTGCAGGACAAATCTAAGTTGAGGGAAGATGCCACTTTTGAGCTTGAATCAGAAGTTGTAATGGATAGGAGAATAAGACATCTTAGGAATCGTGAAATAGTGGAAATTTTAGTAAAGTGGTTTGCATATCCTATTGAAGATTCAACATGGGTTGGTTTATATGAGTTTATGGAGCATTATCCTTCTTTCCAACTCTGAGGATAGAGTTCTTAAAAGAAGGGGAGAATTGTAAGATGCCACATTGATTTTTCCAAAAACAAATATGTAGGTAATAATGAAATTTTATGTTTAGGATATTCTGATCATGTCTGCAAAATTTGGTAGCAATAAGTTTTTACATTCTCTAGAAAGTTTTCAAATGAAATTTGTGTGTTAAATTTGAGCATGAAGATGAAGGAATCTGAAAAAGTGTTGTATGAGAGAAATGTAGAGTATTCTAAGTAGAAAAACTTTGCCTGGTTGAATTTTTTCTAGTTCCTATGTTTTATGTCTCATTTGCTCCCATGAAGATAGGTTAATGAAAAGTTTTTTCATGTTTTTCATCTCTCTCTAGAATTTTTGATTTTGGAGGGCCCAAAAGTGAGATCTAGAAGCAGATTTGGACCTGAGGCATCTCTAACACTATTGTACAGATTGAAAATTGAATATTTTTGTGTCTCATGAGCTTAAGCTAATTCCTCACTGTTTTTGAGTTACAGGGCTTGGAAAAGTGTTGTTTTCTAACATAAAAAAACAAAAAAAGAGAGAAGTCTTCATTCATCTTATTCAAGTTCTCGAATTTAGAAAATGCACATGGGTGTATCGGTTGTTTTGGTGATTGACGTGTGCATGAGTGTGTTGGAGGGATCACGTCTATTTTTGCGGGTACGATTCTTGAGGTGGACATGAAAAGTAGATGCGTGGGTGGTCTCGAAGTCTTGCATGAGACATGTGAAAAGATGATATCTTGGAGCATGCAGATTCTAAGAGTGCATGACTAGGAGGCGTGATTGGTTTGTGCGCTGGCGAAAAGGTGGAGATTAAAGAAGACAAAGACTAGAAGATAAGGAAGGATGATGGTGGTACATTGATCACGATCATTTTTGGCTTCTCGAGATTGTGATTGAGATTGTGATTGGGATTGAGATTGTGATTGAGATTGTGATTGTGATTGAGATTGGGATTGAGATCAGCTCGGGGTTGGTCGGGTGGATGATGATGGAGAGTGTTAATCTCCAAAAGAACAAGCTATCTTTGATGTTAGACCACCTCTATATCAAGAATAACTTTAAACTCCAACCAATTTTGATAGACAAGTACCAAACTGTCAAGACTTTAGCTAACTATGAAGAAAATCACTTCACAAAAAAGTCGGCTGCACATTACTCACTCATTGACTAATCAATTGTGTAAAGAATCTGATGAAACTTTGTAAAATGTGTCGCCTAAAGTTTGCACACCTCCTCCAAGTTAAAACACTTCAAAAGCTTAAGTAGAGTATGAGAAATGATCCAAACAATCTACCTATGTCTGAAACTGCCTTCTTGTAGAGTCGATTCGACACCTGCAACTTCGAACACATAGTTCTCCCAAACTAGAACCCGTTTAAGCGAATGCTTTTAGCCATAGATGGCTTACCTTCCAACTTAGATTTTGACTCCTCATTTGTAAAAAACTTTACACTGTACACTGAGATTTGATCAATTCTTTGATCATCAAGATTGTGCCTGTTTTGGAAGACACTCAACACTTTCTCACATATAGATGTTCCATACAAAATTCTCTCAGCCTGTTTGCAATTAGGCTCTTAAACTTTAACCATAGATAGATTAACTATGGATTTAAATGTCTACAAAAGGATTTGTGATATAATCAAACACAGAAGGAGAACTGGAGAAAACCTCGACGTGCAATTCTCTAAGCATTCTTTCTATTCAACGCATCATACATTTGATGGATGATACACACAATACTCATCATCTATTCTTCTCTATCTCATCTATACTTCATCTCCCTTAACTAATACGACCATATACATGTATATATATTATATATATATATATATATATATATATATATATATATATATATATATATATATATATATATATATATATATATATATATATATATATAATATATATATATATATATATATAGATATATATATATATATATATATATTGATTCGTCATTACTTCAAGTATTTTGAAGTATTTACAAACTAATGTACATATGTTTAGAACTTTTCTTCCTGCACTTTCACTTCACTTCATGAAGTGAGACTTCAATCTTTTCTTCATATCTTTATTTCTAGGCTTCATATAGTCACCAATTATTGATTGTCTTGCTGCAACAACTCCCCCTCAATCATCAATTGTGATTACCTGCATCTCCTTTATTCCTGCCATATCTTTAAACCTCCGCAACTTTGGTCCATCCAAGCTTTTTGTCATCATATCTGCAAGTTGATCTTTTGTAGGAGTATGCATAACTTCTATTTCTTTATCAACAACCTTCTCTCTCAAAAAATGATATTGAATCTCAATATGTTTAGTTCTAGCATGGAATACAGGATTTGCTGCCAAATATAAAGAACTCATATTGTCTCCACAAATGATAGGAGTACTCTGAACAATATCAAAACTCTTTGTAAGAATCTTTAACCATATTACTTCCTTTGCAGCTTCTACCAAGCCTTCATATTCTGCTTCTTTAGATGATAAAGCAACTGTATGTTGCTTCTTAGAGCACCATGAAATTATCTTATCTCCCACATTACACAAGTATCCATGTGTTGATCTTCTATCATCAAAATTACCTGCCCAATCTGCATCACTGTATATTTTGACTCTTATATCTGAAGTAAATCCATAGTACAAACCTTCTTTAAGTGTGCCCTTGATGTACCTAAGTACTCTTTGTCATGCAATCCAATGTTCCTTTCTAGGACAATGCATGAATTGAGATAGAACTCCAACTGCATATGATAAATTAGGCCTTGTTAATGTAGCATAAATCAAGCTACCCACCAAACTCTGATAAAGCTTCATATCTTTGAATCCTTCTCATCCATATCTACTCAATCTATGATTCACCTCCATTGGAGTTTGTGCTATCTTGCAATCTTCCATTTTAAATTTGGTTAGCAAATTTTTCAGATACCTTTCTTGAGTTACATATACTCCATGTTGAGTATACGAAATCTCCATCCCCAAAAGAATGACAAATTTCCTAAATCACTGATTTTGAATTCTTTCTCCATCTACTTCTTAATCATGTGTATACCTTTGTCATCTGTTCCTGTAAGTATTTGTTGGAGTTAGACGTCTGCGGAAGCACGCAAACATCACAAGGAAGAAGAAGCTTGGAGCACAAACACACAATACTGAATGTATTACTAAAGAATGTACAAAGTTAGTAGCCCATTAGGGCAATAGGCGTATATACAAGCCAGAGGAAAAAAACCTCCTAAAGAGGGAAATAAGTGACCCGGCGGTCCTAGTGTGTTCACACACATCACTACCTGACTATATCAACAAATCCCCCCTGGGAGTGATGCGATGAAGAAGGAGCTGGCACTCATGTATAAGGAAGTGCCAAGATATGTGGAAATCACTCCAAAAAGGAAGTAAGCCCAAAGCTTTGCGGAAAGCTTCAAACTTCTCCCTAGGCAGAGCCTTCGTGAAAAGGTCTGCAATGTTCTCTTGCATGGGCACATATGCCAAGCTGATCTCCCCAGCAGAGAACCTCTCCTTGACATAGTGATAATGCACCTCAATGTGCTTGGTGCGAGCATGGAACACAGGGTTCCTCGCAACTGCCAATGCACTCTGACTGTCAGTGAAGATGGTGGTGGCAGAAGACGGGCCAACACCCAAATCAGCCATAAGGCGTTTGAGCCACACACACTCAATAGTCGCTCTGAAAGTTGCCCTATACTCAGCCTCACAACTGGAAGTGGCCACAGTAGGCTGCTTCTTGCTTAACCAAGATATACATGAGCTACTAAGCATGAAGCAAAAACCACTGGTGGACACACGAGTGTCATAGCAACCAACCCAATCTGAGTCAGAAAAAAGCATGCAAATCTGGCGGTAGTGATCCCCCTTGGGATAAAACAACCAAGTAGCCGAGTACCACTCAAGTAGCAAAAGATGCACCTAAACACCTTCCAATGTGTGACTCCTGGGCAATGCATAAACCTACTCATCTGTGAGACAGCAAACTGAATATCTGGTTGACTAATGCATAAGTAAATTAAGCATCCACCAGCCTGCTGATAGAGAACAACATCAAATGCATCTCCATCATGAAGACTCAATTGTAAACCTGTCTCCATAGGAGTGGCAATAGGCTTACAGTCTTCAAGGCCAAAACGTTGCAATAATGTGTCATACATTTCGTTTGACACAAAGCCATTCCACCATCAACTTGCAAAACTGAATGCCCAAAGAGTGATGCAAATGCCCCAAATGAGACATCTCAAATGAGGCATGCAAATCAGCCTTGAAATCAGCAATATGCTTCTCAATAGGACCAGTGAGGAGCATGTCGTCAACATAGACAACAATGATCAGAAGCACATCATTAGCACGCTTAACATATAAGGTGCTTTCAGTTGGAGTGTTCTCAAAACCATGTGCTTAACCAGATAGGCATGTAACTTCTCATACCAAGCACGTGGTGCTTGCTTTAAACCATATAATGCCTTCTTTAACCTGCACACCTGGTTTTCATGCCCTTTCTGCACAAAGCCACAGGGCTGGAAAACATACACTTCTTCATGCAAGTCATCATTCTAAAATATTGTTTTAATGTCCAACTGATGTACATTCCAACCATGATGGGCTGCAAGTGCACAAATGCTCCGAACAGTAGTCATAAGGCATGTAGGCGCAAAGGTCTCATCAAAATCAATGCCTCTTTCCTATGCATAACCCTTTGCAACAAGCCTAGCCTTAGACCTGTCAATTGTACCATCAGGTTTATGCTTTAGCTTGTATACCCACTTAGTGCCAATGGCCTTCTTGCCAGGAGGCAAGTCACATAAAGACCATGTACCCATTCTTCATTATAGCATCATATTCAGATTGCATAGCAGCCATCCAATTTTCTGAATTCTGTGCTTCATCAAAAGAAACAGGCTCATTCTCATCACAGAGACTAGATGCAGCCATAGCATAACAATCTAATGCAAAGGAGGCACTATGAGAGCCTGAGCGAGTATGATATGACAAAGGTGCATCTAATTTGCTATCACGCAAAGTTTGCACCAGCCATTTTGGCATAGTTTTTGCCTACTCAATATCAGCTCTCTCATCAACAAGTGCATCATGTAAATCTGCATCAGAAATGGAATGATCTGCATCATCATATGAAACCTGCAAAGGCTGAGAAGTTTCCTCATTAGGACCAGCACTAGACTGTCCACCTGTAAAAAGAGGCATCAAAGTATCGTACATGTCTTTTAGAGCTAACAGATGTCTCCTTAGTACATGAAAGCAATGGCTGAATAGCATCTTCCACAAAGACAACATCACGGATAACCAGAATGCGTTTAGTCTGTGGATGATACAGACGATAGCCTTTACTTTCAGAACTGTACCCAACAAAGATACATTTTACTACCTTATCATCCAATTTTCTGATGTTGTTCAGGCACTAGTGCATATGCCAAACAACCAAAAACACGCAGATGAGCAACAGATGGCTTGCGGTCATGCCAAGCCTCATATGGAGTGATAGACTACAGTGCTTTAGTGGGACACCTATTCAGTACATATGCTGCACACATGACACCCTCAAGCGAGAAATTATGTGGTAAAGCCTGACTCTTGATCATGCACCTCGCCATCTCCATGAGTGACCTGTTCTTTCGTTCAGCAACTGCATTTTGTTGAGGTGTATACGGCACTATACACTGGTGTATTATCCCACGTTCAGCCAGAAATGCATTAAAATCAGAAGACATATATTCCCCCCCTCGATCAGAACGGAGGGTGCCCATTTTACATGCTGACAGATTTTCAGCCAAAACCAAAAACTGTTTAAAGCACATGAACACTTCGGACTTTTCTTTGAGTGGATATACCCATTCATGCCTGGAAAAATCATCGATGAAAGTCACGAAGTAAAGGTAATTTCCAAAAGAGGGTGTCTGCATAGGACCACAGACATCACTATGCACAAGCTGCAATTTCTGTGTAGCCCGAACTGAACCATCTTTTGGAAAGGAGGAACGCTGCATTTTGCCCAAAATACAGCCTTCACAAACATGTTTTCCAGGTGCCTCAAGTTTGGGCAAAGAGGACACCATTTCAGATTTCTACAAGCGTAGCAAACTAGCAAAATTCAGATGACCAAAGCGTGCATGCCAAAGCTTTGCATCTAACATAGCCTGAGAATCATTTATTGCACATGCCAAATCATTTTCAGATCTTTCATAGTCTATGAGCTTATACAGCCCACGACATAAAATGCCAGAAGTAATAATCACATCGCCATTTGAGAGATCATGAACTGTACACCTGTCATCAACAAATTTCACAACCAAGCCAATCTTGGCTAATGCAGAAAAACTGATAACAGATTCTTCTTGATCCCTGGCACAAATAAAGCATCTGACAAGGTGAAAGAACTACCATCAGTAGTAGTCAGAATGATCTTACCAACTCCCATAACAGGATAAGAGGAGTTGTTGGCACATGTGACAGTATTCCCTGTATCGGCAGGCTCGAGTGAAGAGAAGAAACTGTGCTACGAGGTAATGTTTGGTCGCCCGACTTTCAAAACACCAAACATCTGAGTCTATTGCAGCCATGCACTGCTCATGAGAAGATGGGTGAAAACTGCAGACAGTAGTAAACGCCCATTCTTCTTCCTGCACAAGATTTGCAGACTCTGTTTTTGGTGTAGAGGCCTCTGCAACAACCATTCCAGCCTCTTTCTTCTTTGCCTCTTTAGCAGCCAGTTTTGGAGAGTTCTTTATGATATGATCATTCCCTTTACAGTATTTACAAAACAATTTCTGCTTTTTTTATTTCTTCTCATCTTTATCTTCCTTCTTCGAATATGTAGAATTAGCAGATTTTTGCTTACTAGTTGAAGAGTTCCATTTTCCTTTGCCCTTCTGACTAGCCAGGAAAGCTTGATCTGCAACTCGCATAATGGACCTGTTTTGCCTGGACTCATCTTCCTGCAACAGAACAGAGACTAACTCCTCAAATGATAAGGCATTTGGATTGCCTTTAATCCTCAATCAAAGTAGAAGCAAAACTCTGATATGAATCAGGAAGACCTTTCAGAACGGTCTGCACAAGTGAGCTATCTGGTATAACCTCATCAGCAGAAATCAACTGTTCCTTCAAGTCTTTGATCTTCGTTAGGAAACTGTCCATAGAATCACCTTCATTCATATGCTCACTCTCCAACTGTTTTCGGAGGTAAGCAACAGGAGCCTCATTCCTAGCTTGGTACAACGTGGTAAGTGTATCCCAAGCATCCTTAGCTATTTTGCAAGAGCGAATGTGAGGAATAATGGCACGTTTGACAGACAAAGATATCAATGCATGTGCCTGGGCATCTCTGCTATCCCAGCGAATTTGCTCTACAGTAGGTGAAGCAAAAACAGCAGCACGAACAGGAATCTGCAGAATATCATCTTCGACACCGTCTTCATCAGCTCCAACACCTCCATTTGCAGTACCTATCGTTAGAGGTGTAACAAGACATCTTTCGACACCCTGCACAATGTTCCACAATCCTTTTGCAACCAATAAATGTCGCATCATATAAGTCCATAATGGGTAGTTGGTACCATCCAACTTATCCTCAACAGCCAACATACGGAATACATCACTGCTTTCAGCCATGGCCGGTGACTAAAATACCTTGATGTAGAAAATTGACTGTATCTCAAAAAGTTGAACAGAACTGCCCAGACGAATTCTGCTAGACCTGTAGCAGACTTCGAGATGCTTAAACTGGTGAACAGAAACTGGTATATACCTTTGGCACAAAAAGACAAAATAGCCTGCACAAGCACTGCAATAATGCATTCGGAGGCCGAAACGAGCTCAAATTGCGATTTCGGCACCAGATAGCGAAGCTGTTTTTATCTCTGAAACACCCTAAGTATGCTCACCAAATTTCGTGCGAATCTGAGACTGCAAACGGAGGAGTGTCGACGGCGCCGTAGATGACGACCTGCTCTGATACCAATTGTTGGAGTTAGACGTTTGCGGAAGCACACGAACAGCACAAGGAAGAAGAAGAAGCTTGGAGCACAAACACACAATATTGAATGTATTACTAAAGAATGTACAAAGATAAGTAGCCCATTAGGGCAATAGGCGTATATACAAGCCGGAGGAAAAAAACCTCCTAAAGAGGGAAAAAAGTGCCCCGGCGGTCCTATGTGTTTACACACATCACTACCTGAATATATCAACAGTATTATGTCATCAACATAGATACAAATATAAATAAATCCATCTTCACTTGCTTTGACTAGCAAGCTACTATTTGTCTTTGATGCTTGAAATCCAAGTTCCTTCAAGAACTTTACAACCCTATAATTCCATGCCCTTGGGGCTTGCTTCAAACCATACAAAGCTCTCTTGAGCTTACACACATGATTTGGATACACTTGATCTTTGAAACCATCTAGTTGTTCCATGTAGACTTCATCTGAAATATAACCATTCAAAAATGCATTCTTCACATCTAATTGAGATAATTTCCAACCTTTGCAAGCAGGAATTGCGATGAGAGTCCTATGGTTGTCATCTTTGCAACAGGACTATAAGTTTCATCATAGTCCCACACCATATGTCTGTGCATATCCCTTTACAACAAGCCTCGCTTTTTACCTAGATACACTTCCATCTGCAAACCTTTTTGTGTTATAAACCCATCTACATCCAATGATCTTCTGACTATTTGGTTTAGGAACCAAATCCCATGTCTCATTTTCCATTAGTGCATCATATTCTTCTTGCATAGCTTTTTCCCAATTCTTCTTTCCTTTGGATTCATCATATGTGGATGGATCTTCATCTACTTTTAACATATAAGCATAATCTTTAGTAGTCAAGAATGAAGTATCATAGCTATACCTTGTAGGTTGCCATTTGTGCCTAGATGACCTTCTAAGTTCTCCACTTCTTGAAGTTTCTAGTTCATCAATATTTTGGATCAAACATTGGCCTTTCTTCTACTTCAACTTTATTTCATTGTTCTCCTCTTCATCAAATATCTCAACCTTTGATTTACCTTTCTTTCGATTCCCAACTTCTTCATCATCTGCATGAACATTAAGTGTACTTGCATACCAAGTACCTTGCTCATCAAATGTAACATCCTTAGACACAAGGAATTGCTTTATGGATGGACTCCACAACCTATAACCCATCTGCTTGTCATCATAGCCAATGAATACATACTTCTCTACTTTAGGTTCCAACTTATGCCTCATTGAGATGGCACATATGCATATGCCAAACATCCAAATATTTTACAATGATCCAATGTAGGTCTCTTACCCCACCAAGCTTCATATGGTGTCATGCCCTGCAAGGCTTTACATGGTAACCTATTGACCAAATATGTGGCTGTGTTTACAGCCTCAGGCCACAAATAATTAGGATAATTTTTCTCCTTCAGCATTGATCTTGCAAACTCAACAAGAGTTCTATTTCTTCTTTCTGCTACTCCATTTTGTTGAGGAGAGTACCTACAAGTAACCTCTCTCTTTATACCTACATTCCACAAATAATCACTGAATTCATTTGAGAAATACTCTCCCTCTCCATCTGACCTTAACCTCTTCAATTTTTGACCTGTAATTCTTCTACATATGCATGATAGTGTTTAAATGTATTAAACACTTCTGACTTGTCTTTGATCACATAGATTGTAATCCACCTGGTAGCATCATCAACGTATATGACATAATATCTAAGTCCTTTGAAGGACCCCACACATCTGTATGTACCAATTCAAGTCTTTCTGAATACATAAAACCATGCTTAGAATAAGATTGCTTGTGAGCCTTACCTAATTGACATGCCTCACATCTGTATGTCATATGTTGACCTGCAACATTAGGCAATCCAAGTATTGAACCATTGTTAACCATACCTTTAATACCTCTTTCATTAAGTGTCTAAGTCTTTTATGCCAAAGTTCAGACACCTTTTGCTCTCCATATGTGAACATAGCATGTCCAATATTACCTTGTATCTTTAATGTGAAGAGCCTTCCTTCCTTCTTTCCTGTAACAATTTGTTTATACCCTTGACTAGGGTCTTAAACATAAACTCCATCATTAGTGAACCTTACCTCATATCCTTTTTCCACAATTTGTCCTACACTAATCAAATTCTTTGGAATTGTAGGAACATACAAAACCTTACTCAAGAGAGTATTTCCATCTTTGGCTTTAACTGAACCAATTGACTTCACTTGGTGCTTTATATTGTCACCTATTTGGACTATGTGATTGATTGCCTTATGATCTAGATCAGTCATCAAAGAAATGTTTCCACTCAGGTGATTGCTACATCTTGAGTCAATACAAAATACTCTCATGTCTTCATGTGAGGCTTTACATCTTGCATTCATACTAAGAGTTGAATCTTCTTTCTGATCTGATGCATAATTGTAGTAAGTGTTATTATAGGATTGATTTGGAAGTTTCTTCCTCCACTTCAACTCATGGGCAATGCATAAACCTCCTCATCTGTGAGACAACAAACTGAATATCTGGCCGAGTAATGCATAAGTAAATCAAGCATCCAATAGCCTACTGATAGAGAACAACATCAAATGCATCTCCAGCATCATGAAGACTCAATCATAAACCTATCTCCATAGGAGTGGCAATAGGCTTACAATCTTCAAGGCCAAAACACTACAATAATGTGTCAAATATATTTCGTTTGACACAAAGCCATTCCACCATTAACTTGCATAAACTGCATGCTCAAATAGTGATGCAAATGCCCCAAATCAGACATCTCAAATGAGGCATGCAAATCAGCCTTCAAATCAGCAATATGCTTCTCAATAGGACCAGTGAGGAGCATGTCGTCAACATAGACAACAATGATCGAAAGCACATCATTAGCACACTTAACATATAAGGTGCTTTCAGTTGGACTATTCTCAAAACCATGTGCAACCAGATAGGCATGCATCTTCCCATACCAAGCACGTGGTGCTTGCTTTAAACCATATAATGCCTTCTTTAACCTGCACACCTGATTTTCATGCCCTTTCTGCACAAAGCCACGGGGCTGAAAAACATACACTTCTTCATGCAAGTCACCATTCAGAAATGTTGTTTTAATGTCCAACTGATGTACATTCCAACCATGATGGGCTACAAGTGCACAAATACTCCGAACAGTAGTCATACGGCATGCAGGTGCAAAGGTCTAATCAAAATCAATGCCTCTTTCCTGTGCATAACCCTTTGCAACAAGCCTAGCCTTGTACCTATCAACTGTACCATCATGTTTACACTTCAACTTGTATACCCATTTAGTGCCAATGGCCTTCTTGCCACGAGGCAAGTCACATAAAGACCATGTACCATTCTTCATTATAGCATCATATTCAGATTGCATAGCAGCCATCCAGTTTTCTAAATTCTGTGCTTTATCAAAAGAAACAGGCTCATTCTCATCACACAGACTAGACGCAGCCATAGCATAGCAATCTGATGCAAAGGAGGCACTATGAGAGCCTGAACGAGTACGATATGACAAAGGTGCATCTAATTTGCTGTCACGCAAAGTCTGCACCAGCCATTTTGGCATAGTTTTTGCTTGCTCAATATCAGCTCTCTCATCAACAAGTGCATCATGTAAATCTACATAAGAAATGGAATGATCTGCATCATCATATGAAACCTGCAAAGGCTGAGAAGTTGCCTCATTAGGACTAGAACTAGACTCTCCACCTGTAAAAAGAGGCATCAAAGTATCATACATGTCTTTGGAGCTAACAGATGTCTCCTTAGTACATGAAAGCAATGGCTGAATAGCATCTTCCACAAAGACAACATCACAGCTAACCAAAATGCGTTTAGTCTATGGATGATACAGTTGATAGCCTTTACTTTCAGAACTGTACCAACAAAAATACATTTTACTGCCTTATCATCCAATTTTGTACGATGTTGTTCAGGCACTATTGCATATGCCAAACAACCAAAAACACGCAGATGAGCAACAGATGGCTTGCGATCATGCCAAGCCTCATAGGAGTGATAGATTGCATCTCTTTAGTGGGACACCTGTTCAGTACATATGCTGCACACATGATAGCCTATGTGGTAAAGCCTCACTTTTGACCATGCACCTCGCCATCTCCATGAGTGACCTATTCTTTCTTTCAGCAACTCCATTCCGTTGAGGTGTATAAGGCACTATACACTAGTGTTTTATCCCGCGTTCAGCCAAAAATGCATTAAAATCAGAAGACATATATTCCCCCCCTCGATTAGAAAGGAGGGTGCCCATTTTACATCCTGACAGATTTTCAGCCAAAACCAAAAACTCTTTGAAGCACAAAAACACTTCGGACTTTGCCTTCAATGGATATACCCATGCATGGCTGGAAAAATCATCAATGAAAGTCACGAATTAAAGATAGTTTCCAAAAGCATAGGACCACAGACATCACTATGTACAAGCTGTAACTTCTGCGTATCCCGAACTGAACCATCTTTTGGAAAGGAGGAACGCTGCATTTTGCCCAAAATAGAGCCTTCACATACATGTTTTCCAGGTGCCTCAAGCTTGGGCAAAGAGGACACCATTTCAGATTTCTGCAGGCGTAGCAAACTATCAATATTCAGATGACCAAAGCGTGCATGCCAAAGCTTTGCATCTAACATAGCCTGAGAATCATTTACTGCACATGCCAAATCATTTTCAAATCTTTCATAGTCTATGAGCTTATACAGCCCACGACATAAAATGCCAGAAGCAATAATCACATCACCATTTGACAGATCATGAATTGTACACGTGTCATCAACAAATTTCACAACCAAGCCTTGGCTAATGCAGAAACTAATAACAGGTTCTTTTTTATCCCTCGCACAAATAAAGCATCTGACAAAGTGAAAGAACTACCATGAGCAGTAGTCAAAATGATTTTACCAACTCCCATAACAGGATAAGAGGAGTTGTTGGCGCATGTAACAGTATTCCCTATAGGGGCAGGCTCGAGTGAAGAGAAGAAACTACGCTGCAAGGTAATATGTTTGGTCGCCCCACTATCAAAATACCAAACATTTGAGTCCACTGCAGCCATGCACTGCTCATGTGAAGATGGGTCAAAACTGTAGACAGTAGTAAACGCCAATTCTTCTTCTTGCACAACATTTGCAGACTCTATTTTTGGTGTAGAGGCCTCTACAACAACCATTCCAGCCTCTTTCTTCTTTGCCTCTTTAGCAACCAGTTTTGGACAGTTCTTTATGATATGATCATTCCCTTTACAGTACTTACAAAACAATTTCTGCTTTTCTCATTTCTTCTCATCTTTATCTTCCTTCTTCGAATATGCAGAATTAGCAGATTTTTGCTTACTAGTTGAAGAGCTCCATTTTCCTTTGCCCTTCTGACTAGCCAAGAAAGCTTGATCTGCAACTCGCATAATGGACCTGTTTTGCGTGGATTGATCTTCCTGCAACAGAACAGAGACTAACTCCTCAAATGATAAGGCATTTGGATGGCCTTTCATCATCAACCGAAGAGTAGAAGCAAAACTCTGATATGAATCAGGAAGACCATTCATAACAGTCTGCACAAGTGAGCTATCTGGTATAACCTCATCAGCAGAGATCAAGAGTTCCTTCAAGTCTTTGATCTTTGTTAAGAAACTGTCCATAGAATCACCTTATTCATGTGCTCACTCTCCAATTGTTTTTGGAGGTAAGAAACATGAGCCTCATTCCTAGCTTGGTACAATGTGGTAAGTGTATCCCAAGCATCCTTAGCTATTTTGCAAGAGCGAATATGAGGAATAATGGCATGTTTGACAGACAAAGCTATCAATGCATGTGCCTGGGCATCTTTGCCATCCCAACGAATCTATATCTACAGTAGGTGCAACAGAAACAGCAGCACAAACAGGAATCTGCACAATATCATCTTTACCACCATCTTCATCAGCTCCAACACCTGTATTCGTAGTACCTGTTGTTATAGGTGTAACACGATGTCTTTCAACACCTTGCGCAATGTTCCACAGTCCTTTTGCAACCAATACATATCGCATCATATAAGCCCATAATGGGTAGTTGGTACCATCCAACTTATCCTCTACAGCCAACATACGGAATACATCACTGCTTTCAGCCATGGCCGGTGACTAAAATACCTTGATGTAGAAAATTGATTGTATCTCAAAAAGTTGAACCGAACTGCCCAGACAAGTTCTGCTAAACTTGTAGCATACTTCGAGACGCTTATATTCGCGAACAGAATAGGTATATACCTTTGGCACAAAAAGACGAAATAGCCTGCACAAGCACTACGATAGTGGGTTCCAAGCCGGGGGAAAAAACCTCTTAAAGAAGGAAAAAAGTGCCCCGACAGGCCTAGTGTGTTCACACACATCACTACCTAAATATATCAACAACCATCTCCTACAAATCTAATCACATCATGAAGATTATGAAAAGGGGGATACCTTCCAATTTGTGGAAGATCCATGTGTCCATATGTCGATATGTTTCTTGCCTTCCTTTCGCAATCCATCCACTTCAAGAGGATGAAGAGCCCTTCGGAATAGTTTTCTTGTCCTTGCATACTCATGACTAACTGCAATGTTGATATGGAACTTATCACAATGATTTCGATTGTTTGAAAGCTCAGCGAGAGTATTTGGGTTAAGGTTCTCCATGGTCTGCTATGAAAAGTGACCGACAAGTGTCTAAAATGACGTGAAAGAGAGAAACAGGCCTGCTATGAAAAGTAGAGTAAAAAAGTGCAAAACATCATTAGCACACATTATATAGATCTTTGAACAAGAGGAAAATTCGAATTTTGATCAGCACCCGATGAGCACAAACTTCGAGGTGTAAGATATCACACAAACTTTTCATGATTATCACACGAGTTTCTCTCTCTTCAAAATTTGCATAAAATATGTTTTAAATGAACTTACACGGAATTTCTTAAAGGATTGGACAACGTCAATCGAGATTAAGCACAACTAATTGAAATCCTTACATGGCCCTTTTTGGGCTGTTTTTCGAGTATAGAAAGGAGATGTGAACAAAAATGTGCCAAATAAACAAAGATTGATAACATGCATAAGTCTTTAGCTTAGTGGATAGATCTCTATCATCATGATATGGAGCTCGACGGATTGAATCCTAGCGGCTGCGGAGTTAGACAGTTCAAGACCCATTCTCTCCACCTAAGAGAATTTAAGCATGTTTCTATTGTACATAATTGCAGCTCTCGAGGCAAATAGTTCAAGATCCAAACTGTTACCGAAGCGAGTATGCTATGTTCTCACCATGTTCTCCTGGATAAACGAAAGATACCCTCTTGTGTACGTCATGGGTTCAATCCCTGATTACGATGCTATAAATCATATCTGTTTTGGAAATTCCTCCTTGAACTACACCTCTGGTTCATACACATTGCGATGAGCATCCATGCTTTGAAAGAGAAGGTCGCGGGTCCGATGCTCCCTTACAATGCCATACAACTATGTTCGATCCCCCTTTTTGGAGTAGTAGTAGAAGAGCTACTTTGCACAAAAGCTACATAAGCGTGGAGAGTGGTATAAGCGAGCGCTCTCCTGCAAAGCTCGAGAGTTTGAATCCCTTGACTTCCAGAGAACTTCCTCCATTTTTCTTGCTTGTGATAATAGCTTTTGCAGCATCGCCTAAAGATTAATAATCGGATGCGTAGATAACGCAAAATTCACCTTCTATATTGCATAGAGAATAGGCATGTGCAATTCGACGTCGGAGGCTCAAGCCTAGAATGCAACCCGTTGAAGATACTATTTCCTTGTTTTAGCTTGCGAAAGCTTATATAGCATAAAAATATAAGTCTTATGAGACAGCACCGTCGTCCGGGTCTTGTTGGTGTAATTCACAAGCCTACACATTTGGCTTGATGGATACATTAAACTCCATGCACATATGAAGAAGCATAGGAACTAGTGCTAGTGGTTAATTACCACTTTATCTCTTTGTAAAAGTCAAATTGACTTGGAGTCTTTGTAAACACCTACCAAAATGATTCGTGGAAAAAGTTAGCTCTTGGATTGAAGGAATATCTCCTAGCATATAGGAGCTAAATCATAGGGAGCCAAAAGTTTGAATTTGAATTCAAATTTTACTCACTCTCTATAAAAGTGATCATGAAAAAAGTCGCGGTTAGAACTCATCACTCCCGAGCATATCATTACTGTTTCTGAGTGTGTGTGAGGCCTACACTCTAGCCCACACCTATCTACACCCTTAGGCAATGACATTCATGCCTATGGTATTGTATACAAGTGTTCATTAATACATACTTTCTCATTGTTCATTTCTGAGTTCTCTGTCATACTACTTGAAAGTCTGTCAACTTGTGGAGTGCATATCTCGGTCATTTCTCCACCAAACTCAAAGATCTAAAGCTTGATGGAACCAGCTTGAAGCTTTCTACGTGCTGTCAAAAATTGAAGAGATTCTATTCAGCCATTTCAGAGAAAAGCTTGTCGAGATGATCACTGGTCATTGTCTGCTACAGTCCTAGAAAATTGGGGGTATAAATTTACTTGCTAAATTGCTTTCTCTTAGCATAGTTTATCTTTTTATATCATTCCACTTGGAATAGTTAGCTTGCTAAGCTAATTAGATACCCCTAAAAGGAATTTTTCCAGTTCCTACTGTGCTGGTCATACTCAGCAAAAGATCCAGTAGGTATCAAGACATAAATAGAAGGTTTTCTTGAGAATTTGAGTTTCAAAGTTATCTGTTTTGATTCAATCATTACACACATCACTTCCAAAGTACATAGGCCATTTTATGGTGTCATTGGAAAGCTAAGGAGATCTACTTATCAAGTCTGAAGCATTAGGGGGCTAGTACAAAGCAGGTTTGGCAGTACCTACTCAATCTCTTGGAGTGTCCATCCATCTTTCCCAACAGTGGTATCAGAGCAAACTAAGGTAAAATGGGAGATGGTTTTCCTTCATTTATTGATAAATTGGACAGGAACAACTAGCAGGCATGGTCTCTAAGGATGAAGAATTATCTACAAGGAAGGAGTCTTTATGGATACATCTCAGGAGATGAGGAATTACCCTCATTCAAAACAAGAGGATTACCAACAAAGGAAGAACATGAAAAGCTAAACACATGGTGTGCTAAGGATGCATTGGCAAGGTCTTATTTACTCAACTCCATCTCTGATTTTCTTTTGCCACACATTAGGAATTGTAAGACATCCCAAGAGACCTTGGAAACCTTGTCATCTTATTTTTCATCCAACACAAGGGCTAGGAAAAATCACTTGTGGATTGAATTCACCACATTAAGGAAGCAACCTAAGCAAGCTGTCTCAGAGTTTGTGACCAAGATTAAAGATGTAGCAGATCAGTTAGCAAGCATAGGAGAAGAGATTGAAGAAGAACAGATTGTGAGCCAAGTGATCAATGGGATCAAGGCTGATGACAAATGGGAAAGCTTCACCATTGCCATGGACCTTTACTTGGACATGCAAATTCCAAAACTTACAACTCTCATGGGACAATTGTTCAATCATGAAGCCAAGCTCAACAAGAATGGAGATATATCCAAAGGTAATAGTTCCTCTGCTCCATATACTGATAAAAAGTCTAAAGATAAAGGCAAGAACAAGAAGGTGGAAGATGAAGGCTCTACCTCCCAAGCAAACTATGCAGGAAGAGGTAGATCATCAAGAGGAAGGGGCAGAGGAGGTAAGCAAGGTAGGGGGAGATCCTATAACTCCTCACCATGCAACATTTGTGGTTTATCAAATTATACTACAAATGAGTGTTTTAGAAATTACAAAAATCAGAGAGGAAGAGGATATCAAAGAGGTGGATACTCATAGTCAAGAGGTAGATTCAACCATGACCAAGGCTAGAACAACAACTACAACAACAATTACAATGGCAACTACCATGGAGGATTGAAATCCAGAAAGGACTACAACAATTATACAGAGGAGCAAGGTGACTCTCTTTTGATCATGAACATGACTTGAAAACCAGGTACTAATGATGACCACCTATTCTACATTGACTCAAGATGCTCAAATCATGTGGCTGGCAATGTAGCACTACTCTCTGATCTTGAGGAACCAAAAGGTAAGCACCAAGTACAAACAGGTGATGACACCAAGCACTCAGTAGTTAAAGTTGGAAATGTTAAGACTTATGATGGAAATAAGAACTTGTTGAGTAGGGTACTTTATGTACCAACCATTACCAAACATTTGATGAGTGTTGGACAGATTGTGGAGAAAGGTTTGTAGGTTAGATTCAACCAAGTTGGAGCATTTGTGGAGGATCCTAAGCAGGGGTTCAAGAGGATTTCTAAAGGAGAAAAATCAGGTAGACTTTTCACTTTCGAGCTAGAAGACACAAAGAATATTGCACTATACAGTTATAAAGATCAAACACTTTCAGAGCTTGAGATTTGGCACGAAAGATTAGGGCATGTAGGAGAAAGAACCTTGAAGTAGATATGCAGGGATCAATGTGTTATTGGAATACCCAATGTTTCCAAACAACACATGATATATAAATGTAGTGCTTGTCAACTTGGGAAGTCTCACAGGTTACCCTTCTAAAGGACAGGTTACATGCATGAAGACTACCTAGAGCTTGTCCATACAGATGTATGGGGACCAAGCAAAGACCCCTCAGTCTCAGGATCAAGGTACTATGTATCTTTTATAGATGATTCTAGCAGGTGGACTGTATTGTACTTCATGAAGCATAAGGATGAGGTGTTTAATTGCTTTAAAAAATATCTTGCACTTGTTGAAAATCAGTCAGGGAAGAATTTGAGGAGGCTAAGGTCAAATGGAGGAGGTGAGTACTTCTCCAATGAGTTTGAAAACTTCTTGCAGGACAGAGGCATAAAAAGAGGACAAGGTATACTTCTGAACAGAATGGGGTAGCTGAGAGAAGAAATAGGTTGATTGTTGAGACAGCTAGATCTATGTTGAATGAAAAAAGGTTACCTAATTACCTATGGGCAGAGAGTGTTTCTACTACCACTTACCTCATAAACAGGTTACCATCTAAGTCCCTTGATGGGATGACACCCTATGAAGGATGGCATGGGAAGAGAAACTCACTTGACCATTGCAGGATATTTGGATGCGTAGCATATGTAGACATTCCTTCTCAGATAAGAGGTAAGCTAGATCGAAAGGCTGAAAAGTGCATCTTTATTCGATATGACCTAAATAAAAAAGGTTACAGGTTTTATAACCCTTCCAATAAGGGATTCATGGTTAGTAGAGATGTTGTCTTTGATGAAAATGATTCTTGGTATGAGAATGAATGCAAGAAGTTTAAACTACCCTATGACTTGGAAGCGCAGTTTCCAAGTCTTGCAAAGCAGGAACCTACTCAGAATGAAGACTCAACTTCAGACGATGAAGAAACTATCAACCTTGAAGAGTTCAAGGCATGGAAGTCCAAAGGCAAAGTCAAGATGAAGAAGCTTGAAGACATACCTGAATCTTCAAATCAGGCAATCAGAAGATCACAAAGAGAGAGCAAAAAACCTATCAGATATGGGTATGATACATCTATTTTTACTAAACACTCTGTTTATCTTGCCAAAGATTTGTCAATTGAAGAACCAAGGTCATATGAAGAAGCCATAACCAAGATAGAATGGAGAGAATCTATGGATGAGGAGATTGAAGCACTCAAGGAAAGTGACACATGGGAGCTAGTACCAAAGAAGGACTCCATGAAGGTAATAGGATCCAGATAGATCTATAAACTCAAAAGAAATTCTGATGGCTCAATTAACAGGTATAAATCCAGATTGGTAGCCAAGGGGTTTGCACAAACCCAAGGCATTGACTATGAAGAGACATTCTCTCTTGTGGCCAAGATGCCAACAATCAGAGTGTTGGTAAGTGTGGCTGCATAAAAAAATTGGAACATGTATCAATTGGATGTCAAGAATGCTTTCTTGAATGGATGGATTTCAGAGGAGGTATATATGTCACAACCTCCTCGCTATGAGGACCCTAGGAAGGTAACATATTTTTGCAAATTGAAAAAGGCTTTATATGGATTGAAGCAGCCACCTAGGGCATGGAATTACACGTTAACTACATATCTCCAAGACCAAGGTTTTGTCATGAGCAAGGCAGACACTTCTCTATTCATCAAGAGAAGTAATTCAGTGGTAATATACCTTTGTGTTTATGTTGATGACATAATACTTACAGGTAATGATGTTAATGGAATCAGACAAATCAAAAGCCAGATGCTGAAGGAGTTCAAGATTAATGATCTTGGTCAACTAAAGTATTTTCTTGGACTTGAGTTACGCTATACTAACTCAGCAATATACATTACTCAGAAAAAGTACATAGAGGATATGTTGAAGAAGAATCATTTGCACGATGCCAAAGTTGCAAGTACTCCAATGGAGGTAAACCTAAAACTAAGTGCCCATGAAGGTGATGAAGTTAATGACATTACATGTTATCAAAGTATGGTGGGTAGCTTGAACTATGCTACCTTAACAAGGATAGATATTGCATATGGAGTCAGTGTGCTAAGTCAATTTATGCACAAGCCAAGGGTACCTCACTTAGAAGCTGCCAAGAGAATCTTGAAGTATCTCAAGGGTACACAACATCATGGTTTGTATTTCCCCTACACTTCAGATATTGATATCAAAATTTACTCAGATGCAGATTGGGCAGGATGCAAGGATGATAGAAGGATCACTTCTGGATACATTTCATTTGCAGGTGATAAGCCAATTTCATGGTCTTCAAAGAAGCAACCTACTGTTGCTTTGTCTTCAACAGAAGCATAGTATAGAGGACTGGATATTGCCACACAAGAAGCCATATGGATCAAGCTATTGTATACAGACTTGGGTTTGTATATTAAGTCACCAATAATCTTTGGAGATAATACAAGCTCACTTCACCTTGCAGCTAATCCTATCTACCATGCTAGGACCAAACACATAGAGGTCCATTACCATTATGTGAGAGAGAAGTTGCTAAACAAAGACATTCAACTAACCTATGTATCAACCAATATGCAGTGCGCAGATTTGTTGACTAAAGCTTTGGATGGAACCAAACTTTGCAGGTTCAAAGCAATGATTGGATTGCAAGATATACATGAAGAATGATGGATGAAGACCAAGCCAAAATGTTTGGTTTGAGGGGGAGCTGTTGGTGTAATTCACAAGCCTACACATTTGGCTTGATGGATACATTAAACTCCATGCACATATGAAGAAGCATAGGAACTAGTGCTAGTGGTTAATTACCACTTTATCTCTTTGTAAAAGTCAAATTGACTTGGAATCTTTGTAAACACCTACCAAAATGATTCGTGGAAAAAGTTAGCTCTTTGATTGAAGGAATATCTCCTAGGATATAGGATCTAAATCATAGGGAGCCAAAAGTTTGAATTTGAATTCAAATTTTACTCACTCTCTGTAAAAGTGATCATGAAAAAAGTCACGATTAGAACTCATCACTCCTGAGCTTCTCATTATTGTGTCTGAGTGTGTGTGAGGCCTACACTCTAGCCCACACCTATCTACATCATTAGGTAATGACATTCCTGCCTATGGTATTGTATACAAGTGTTCATTAATACATACTTTATCACTGTTCATTTTTGAGTTCTCTGTCATACTACTTGAAAGTCTGTCAACTTGTGAAGTGCATATCTCGGTCATTTCTCCACAAAATTCAAAGATCTAAAGCTTGATGGAACTAGCTTGAAGTTTTCTACACGCTATAAAAAGTTGAAGAGATTCTATCTAGCCATTTCAGAGAAAAGCTTGTCGAGGTGATCACTATTCATTGTCTACTTCAGTCCTAAAAAATCGGGGGTATAACTTTACTTGCTAAATTGATTTCTCTTAGCATAGTCTATCTTTTTATATCATTCCACTTGGAATAGTTAGCTTGCTAAGCTAATTAGATATCCCTAAAAGGAATTTTTCCAGTTCCTACTATGTTGGTCGTACTGAGCAAAAGATCGAGCAGGTATCAAGACATAAATAGAAGGTTTTCTTGAGAATTTGAGTTTCAAAGTTATCTGTTTTGATTCAATCATTACACACATCACTTCCGAAGTACATAGGCCATTTTATGGTGTCATTGGAAAGCTAAGGAGGTCTACTTATCAATTTTGGAGCATTAGGGGGCTGGTGCAAAGCACGTTTGGCAGTACCTACTCAATCTCTTGGAGTGTCCATCCATCTTTCCCAACAGGTCTCTCGGTTAGAAGAGATGTGCTTCTGATAGATGTCACGAGGTCAAGCCTTGCGTGCCATCATCTGCATAAAGCCCTCTCTTTTGCAACCTCCAGCTTGAGGTATGCCCCAGAGAGAAAATGGGGATAAACATCTCCACACCCATGAAAAGAAAAATGCCACCAGTCATGATGCCGTCCAAATTCGAAAATAGGGAGAAGATGATGATCGCATGAGAGAATGATGAGAAAATATCGGCCAAGGTTTTTATGAGAACTCTCTTAGAGATGGAAGATGATGATGATGAGCCATCAAGGTCACCATGCGAGCTTGCCTAGAGCTCTGATACCAATGCAAGACTACCACCACCACATGCTAGAGAGATGACTCTCCTCTGAACCAAATGCCTCTATATATAGCTCTCTCCAAGGGATTGCCTTCTTGGGCAGGTGGATACTAACCATCCATGTGTTAGCCATGTAACTCCATGTGCACCAAGTGTCCCAGTAAACTCGAGTTAACTCAAGTGGATGCTTCTAGAAGGCTCTAGATCTCTTTGGGCAAAATACTATCCCCATGTCTCCCATGGGGATTGAACCCAATACCTCCTCCTTCACATCCTTCAGTCTTAACCACTAAGCTAAGTGGATCACTTCTTCACAAGAGCACAAGACCTCCTAGTAACTCTAAACTCGAGATCTTTGGTCATACACATGGATGACCAAACAATGTCCGATTTTAGATCTGTCTAAACAGGCCAGGCCCAAATATCATAAACTTACTTTAGTACACAAATTCTCCCATAACGGGTATGAGAGGTATTAAACACATTCAAATCATTCAAGAGGAACCTACAAAGACTCTAAAGACATTTGAAGGAAGAAGTATTGGATCAAGCTCAAAGGAACACATCAAGAAAGGGGGAGTCTACTTGTGAAGAAGGAAGACATAAGCATCATCTATTAGATACATCTTGAAGATCAAAGGTAAAGCTTTTGTTATTACTCAGTTCCTCTACATCAAAGATTAGAACACATCATGGTAGAGTATAGCATTGAAATAGAGAGGTTGGAAAAGAATAATTATTAGCCATGGAAGTTTAGGATCTCTAGTTATCTTATGGGAAAAGGATTATGGGGTCTCATTAGTGGCACATATGCAAGACATAGATTAGAAGAAATTCCAACTCTTGATGAGTGAAGGAATTTCAATGAGTCGAAGAAAAGGGATAAGCGACTCATCTTCATACTTTCATAGCATATTAGCAATGCCATGATTGGGCATATACAAGACTTAAATACTTCCATGAATGTCTGGGAAACACTAGAGAGACTCTACTCCACCTCGACTAAAGCTAGGATGATTCAATTGAAGAATGAACTTAACAAGTTGAGAAAAACCCCTAGTAGCAACATAAATGATTACATATTGAATAGCAAAGATTTCAAATTATGTGTTAGGCTCTAAAGGTTTTCACATAGATGATAATGACCTAGTTTCATATACATTAAATGGTCTCAGGGATGATGAGAAGTGGAAGGCTTTTACAAAATTTATGTATGTTGAGATTCTCTTCTACATTTTGAGTAGTTGGTGGCCTTGATGATCACTAAGGAAATTAATATTGGAGGCTCAAAAGCAAAGGCCAATGAAGCGCAAGCCATCTACATAGGTAAAGACACATGAAGAGGAAGGAATCAAGGCACAAGAAAATGAAAGAAGGTAGAGGATCAAATGGTCATTCTCATCAAGAACAATAGAAAAAATACTATCTATTTAGAGGAACAGGGATGTTTAGAGGAAGAGTAGGAAGGTCATAAAAAAAAAGAGATAAGCATAATTCAAAAGGATGCGTCCTTTGTGGCAAGAATGGCCACTATGCAAGAGACTACTATCAAAGGGAGAAGACAAATTCAATGTATGAAGTTCAAGGTAATTATGCATCTAACTCAAATGAAAATGAAAGTATGCTAGCCTTGATGTAGATGAGTGACTATAAGACACAAGGATCAAATACTTGGTACATTGATAGTGGGTGTAGCAACCACATGAGTTGCAACAAGGATTTCTTCTCAAACATGTAGGTGCCATCAACCAAAGATCATGTAGAAACAGTTGGTGATCCTCCTCATGCTATTATGCACATAGGTGATGTTATGTTAGATAGTGAGTTTAATGAAAATGGATAAAATTTCTTCTGCTTTGCATTATTATCAAGTTCAAAAATTTACTTTATATTTCCATTCTTATCCAGCCATTGGAGGTGTTACTACTAGTTTTTGGATGTTACGAGATATAATTATTTCTGAATCCAAAGCCTATATAGCATTTGATGATAAATCCAAGTGCTTGAAAGATGTGTTTCATGTTCCCACAATAACAAATAATTTTGTTTCTCTAGGGCAAATGGGTGAGAGAGGTTTGTAGGTCAAGTTTAATAAGAAAGGATGTTTTGTGGAAAACCCTAAAGATGGATACTAATTGATATGCAAATGATGAAAGAAAGAAATGTTGTTCAGCTTTGATGTGAAGCCTAACTTCAATGACAGATTTAGTTCACATTTTGGAACAGGATAGTGGCACAATTGGATCTATGGCACAAAAGGTATGGACACATAAACATTCAAAGGTCTAAGGCATGGAAAAGATAACGAGAGATCCTAAAGTTCCATGGTTCTATAATTATTCTTGTCCAACTTCGTGATTTAAGTGTTATAACCTCACATGTTGCATTCTAATGCACTCTAATAGATCTCTTTGATGAAGAGGAAATGAATAATAAAAAAAAATTTACCTTTGATCTTCAAGATGTATCCAATAGATGATGCTTATGTCTTCCTTCTTCACTAGTAGGATCCCCCTTGCTTAGTGTGTGCCTTTTGGCTTGATCTAGAAAAATTTCTTCCTTCACACTACTTCAGAGTCTTCTTAGGATCCTCTTGAATGCGTTTAATGTGTTGAATAGCTCTAGTACCACTATTGGAAGAATTCACAACTTCCCTATGCAGCCTTGGAGCTATAATGTCCTCACAGGAAACTTCATAGAACCTCTTCTTAATGAAACAATCCAGTCTCTGTTAGCATCCACGCTGAACCCAAGACCCTTTGCACACATAAACCTGATACCTTGACTTAAATTGGTTACTCCTACTGCAAGAACCAATAATTTCAAGATATACTAAATTTTCTCTTCACTAGGTGTACACAAATAGACACCTATTCACTCCTAAACCTGATTCTCTTAGAATACGTAAAGAAATGATCGGAGACTTTAACCAAATTTAGATACCTTATTTAGCTTTATAATAAGACATAGATGACAAGAATTTAGTGAGATATGACTAATGAAAAGTTCTCAACACTCTGCGCAATCTAGAGTGCTCAAACAAAATTCTGTGTGTTAGTTGTGGCTACACAAAATCTTATTCAAACGCAATCAAGCACTCAAAAAGTATCTAGAAACACACACATATGCGGGATCTCTAAATTTTGAAGTAGACTGTGCATAGATATAGAGATGAAAAGATTCCCTATAAGTTAGGAATTACCTATCCTAGATTGTAGGAGATTACTCACACCTAAGCGTGATTCAAATTTGGATTTGAAGGCGAGGATTCAAATTCTCATTTTTCTTTTATATCTTTTACTTGAATACTTGCTTCAAGAGGCTCCAAGTGGCATCCATCTGATGGTCAAAATTAGACTAAGGCTGAAGCTTTTATTTCAACAACATACATATATACATACATACCTACATGCATACATACATACATACTTACTTACACACACACAGACACATACATACATACACACACACACATCTAGAAGCACACACATATGCGAGATCTCTAAAATTTTAAGCAAAGTGTGTATAGATATAGAGATGAAAAGATTCCCTATAAGTGAGGAATTACTTTTCCTAGATTATAGGAGATTACTCACACCTAAGTGTGACTCAAATTTAGACTTTTGAAGAGAGGATTTAGATTCCGATTTTTTTGTCATTTCATATACTTGAATACTTGCTTTATGAGGCTCAAAGAGGCATCCATCTGATGGTCCAAATTATACTAAGGTTGAAGCTTGTATTTCAACAACATACATACATACATACTTACACACACATACTTACACACATACATACATACATACATACATACATACATACATACATACATACATACATACATACATACACACACACACACACACAGATATATATCTCCATTTTGTGTGTAGGAGGCACTCCATTTCGAATGTATTTCAATGTTATATTGTATCTCTATTATATTTACTTGCCATTTGCTTCTACCATTGTATTCATTCTCCTTTGAGGGAAATTATCCCACATGAGGTGTACTTTGGAGAGCCCCTCCAAAATCTATATAAGCAAGGCCTCTCCCCCCATTTGTACTTGGTTAGAAGCTTGAGGAGCCTAGTCCATGCTCTTCGCAAGCTCATTTCTAATCCATGTAAGTTTACCCATTTCTTGGTCTACTCACTTTGAGTCTCACACACTCTTTCTTTGTGAGTACACTCTTCTTTTCATTTTTCTTTCGTTCGTGTACTCTCTACAAGATATGCATTTTGTTAGTTTACTAAAATACAAAGTGTTTCTAAATCTTATTGCTTGTTTATATTCGCTTTATGCCTATTGTTAACACATGAGGCCCAAGGGTGAGCGTTGTCCATCAAGAGACCAAGAATTTGTTACTAGGTTGTAGCAACAAAGCAGTCAAAAAACACCTCATAAACATAGCTTTAGTTTTTATGATCAAAACACAAAAGAAATTCATTATAATACATTTTTTTTTGTTTCCCACCATCATTCATGTGTACAAAGCATCAATGAGATTAGAGAATCTGAGCTTCAAGATATTTAGCGTTAGTCAAAACATTATGTAAAGATATTATTATACCATGTTTCTAGAGATCCCTTTCACATGTATTCATCCATGATTTTGGCTCTTCAAAGGTTTTCAATAATGCTTTTAATCTCATTATCTATGTCATAGTGTCATCTGATACCACTTCATACTTTCTTTATTAATTTATCCAATCTCTAATCTCGGCACTGGCTCCTCAATATTTACAAAGTAGCTTCTTCAATTTGTCAAAATAAAATGATAATTCCATTCTAACTTGTGCATCTCTTTTCATTCTATACCTTTGAAACAATAAAGTTGAAGAAACTATTAAAAATGATGCCAATCTAGTTTATTCGTTTAAGTGCTTGTACTTTGTAATTAGCCAATATTATCGACATGTTTGTTTATAAGATTCAAGGATAATCATGCGCATACTGAACGCTAATTCATAGAGACCATCAGCATGGAATTAAATGGTGTAGATTGCATAGATTCTATGTCCAAAAAAAAGTAATATGTCAAATTCACAATTCTTGAAATAGAGAATCACAATAGTTAATTAATTGATGCCTCATTGCATCAATTAATAATCGCAAAAGATATCCATTATCAAGTAAGTGGATATGTGTGATAGCAAGGTTTCAAAGTGCTTAGTTAAAGATATTAAGACCTTTATTAACAGGACTCTCACACGAAGAACAAGATTCTCACACCAAGAACAGGTTCCTCACACCAAGAACAAGATTCTCATACGAAGAACAGGTTTGTCAGACCGAGAACAAGATTCTTAGACCAAGAAGCTTAAGACATAAACTATAGTATTACTGAAGTAGGTTGTAGAGAGGGTCATTTCAGAACTTAGTATCCTACTTGTTTTTATACATTCAATGCCCATGTACCATGACATATCAGAACTTAAAAGGAAGAGTTAATTAAATACTGGTTTGGGTTGTACACCGTCAAGTTTAGAAGTTTTTGCGAAGGAAATTACTTGCTGAAATTGGATTAAGCAAGAGTGAATCTGAAATTTTGACTGAGCTTACCTTTGGTCCCAGTTAAATTGTCAAATTTGGTCTGAGCCTGACCATTAGTCCCATTTATTATTCAAGCACTTTGATAATCCGTTTTATGATGGGGTATTGTGATGGAAGGATCATGGAAGGTAGGATTAGAGCATTCAAATGAAGACAACGGTCGAGTCCACCAAAACAAAAATATTATCAAAGTAACTATCCGTTACACTTTCATCACATCAAAATAACTCGTTAAAATGACGCCACAATGGTAAGAGTGAATACCACAAAGCCAAAATACCATTTTCAGAAATAAACAGAGTGGTAGGCTTCCTTCGTAAGACAAATACACAGATCTTGATTAATGAGAAGATGGAACGGGAACAAATTATTTTTTGTCCGTGATGATTCAGTTATCATGGAGAATTCAACACTTGTCAGATACTAAAAAGCTTTTATTTCTAACAGCAATTAGAGATGCTGAGGTTTGCGATATGAAGTTTTGCGGATGGTACAGTTTCTTCTTCGGGTGCTGGTAAAGATGGGGGCGAGGTCCTTCAAGACGTCGGTCATGGCAGTATTGTTAGCGTTGAGTTGTTTGTCACCGACAATGACTCTTCCAAAGCCTTGGATGACAGTGAGGGAGATGAATTATGTGATGAGGACAACGATATGCATTCCGAAAGAGTAGATAATTCCGGTGTTCGTGCATCAGCTGATAATACTAACGATTTTGAGGTGGAAGAAGACGACGACGCTGAGGAGAGGCATGAAGATGATGGATTGGTCGTTGAAAACGATGAACCGATTGCTGAGAGCGGCAGATCTGCAAACGAAGATGAGGTTGATGCGGGTGGCGAATGTCCGTTCCAGGCCGTCAACTCTGATGAGTCCAATGTAGATGACTCTCGGACGAGACTGCTTGATCTTCGCGAACCGACGGATGAGCACACTGAGTTGAATTCATCAGCTTTCCTGCTTCCAGGTAGTAAGGATTTAGCTGAAGGAACTACCTCGACAATATACGACTTTGATTTCTGCTTTTCGGAAGTAGCTGACGATGGACAAGGGCCTGGCGATCCTCTAGTGGTGGACGTGTGTTGGATAATTCTGTTTTTCCACAATCTCAAGTGTCTTCCTGTGTAGGGCAAGTGTGAAGATAAAGAAAGCGACGAGCTGTACGATCGCCATAACCAAGAGTCTAGGGACTCCAGACTTCGTTTATCAGAGTGCCTCCTAGATCTGCGAGCAGATTGACCTTGAGTTTCTATGTCGACAACGTCAGACCTTGCTTTCGGACTGTCAGAAACAGCTGACGACGAAGAAGGGCAAGGCGATCCCGTATGCATGGACGTGAAGCGTCTTCCTGTGTACGGCAAGACTGAAGATGAGGAGGACGACGACATGTACGATCGAGATAACCGAGAGTCTACGGACTGTGGACTGAGTTCATCAAAGAGACGCCTAGAGCTGCCAGCACCTGTTTTTGCTGTGCTGCGAGTCGAGCCCATCGCGCTGCTTGTTCTTGATTTCGTGTGTAGAGGTCGCTGCTTCCGCTTCTGTTTGCGATGGCGAGGAGGGCACCCAGATGTTTCGCGTCAACAGAGGAAAACACGATACAATGGACTCAATGAACTGGTCTAAGCTAGCCCGTAATATATAGTTGATGCTCTCGCACTCTATAAAAGCAGCTTTTGCTTTTTGTCGGAGATGTCGCACCCCATAAAGCAGCTATGTCGCACTCCCGGAAGCCGCTTTTGCAACCTGTCGCAGTTTTTTTTTTCTTTCCTAGTCTAAACGACGGAGATGTCGCATCCTTTTCCGAGCATCCATAAAAGCAGCTTTTGCTTTTTGTATGAGAAATTTTTTTTACTACTCATTTGAACAATTGAAAATCTCTCGCATATGACCGTCTCTGATTTCTCGTTTTATTAGAGCTTTGTTTTCTCGTATATAACCTCCCATTGTAGTATATGAAGCGGCATAAAGCAGTTTACTCTCACGATCCATAAAGCAGCTTATAGACTTCCATAAAGCAGTTTTTGCGTCTTGCGACAGTTTATAGACTTCCATTGAATTTTAGACTCTGGAATTTTACAGTTTACAGACTTCCATTGAATTTTACAATTTATAGACGTGGAATTTCAGTATTTTCGGATCTTTATGGCAGATAGGAGATATTTGATTCCTCATAATTGCCGTTATATAAAGTTAATGTCTTGAATAATAGAGCAAACATCCCATATATCCTTATATCTTCAGAAATAAACTCTTGAGATCTCCATAATATCCTGTGGGGAGTTCAGACTCCACTATTTAAGAAAAATGCTTCTAAATTTACGTTCTTGTTTTCTGATCTTATTTATTTCTCTTCTCTTTGAGAAAAGTACTTTAAATTAAACAAGAAGAAGACAAAATTATTAGAGGGAGTTACAAAGAAGGTTTATAACCTTACTCTTCCCTTTGTGAGGGATTCATTTCTTTTGTTGTTTTAAGTACCTCGTTCAAGGTCCTACATTTAGTTCATTGTAAGAAAATGCCTTGATGAATTTTGAAACTTGCAGGGCTCAAAAGTGGCATTTGGAGGTGGAATTGGATCTCGGACATCTCTAACACTATTGTGCAGATCAAAAAATTGAATAAAAGTGTCTCTCACAAGCTCAAGCTAATTCCTCACTGTTTTTGAGTTACAGGGCTTTGAAAAGTGCCGGTTTTTCCAACACTTAAAAAAAAAAAAATGAGGGCTTATCTAATTCTATTCGAATCCGTGGTTCTCATGCTCACGTGTCACCATGTCAAATTATGGATATTTTCGGATATGTCTTCTTTTGGTGTTTTTCTCCTATTTTTGACAGGTATGCTAAAGAAAGGAAGAGCACTACGTTCGCATGGCTTTTTGCGAAAGTTTTGGAGAAACTCAACTTTTTCTAAATTTGGCGGATCGCACACTTCTTTGGGGGCATGGTTGCGATCAAACTGGAGGATAAGGAGACCTGTGCATCAACACGGAGGACACATAAATCTGAGAATTACCTTGTGATTGAGAGTGTGATTGAGAGTGAGTGAGAGTGTGATTGAGAGTGCGATTGTGATAGCTCGGGGGTGGTCGGGAGGTAGAGGCTTTGTCAAGAAGCTATTGTCCAAAGCTATTGTAACCATTGATTCACATCTATAATAGTAGAATTCTTCCTTCTCTACGTCATATTTGTTTCTACTCTTCAGCATCAGATTTTCTTTACCTTGTGCAATCTCTGCGTTCTTCTCTCCACTAATATTTTTGAGTGATCAAAAGATTGTCATTGGGGATAGATTGTGATTGAGGAAACGCTACAAGTGGTATCAGAGCAGAATCAATCGGAGGGAACGATGGAAGGTCTAACACAAAAGATTCGTGAACAAGAGGAGCTTATTCAGAAGCTTCTTGGTGAATTGCGCAAAGAACGAGGGGAAAGCAACCAGAAGGAGCAACAAATTTGTTTGTGGAGCTGAACGATGAAGTAGATGAAGGTGCAGGAACATCTAGTGTACCTCGCGGAAAAGAGAAACGCAATTATGAAGATATGGAACCAGGTGAGTTTGCCCTTAACCAAGTCTTCAAGAAGGAAAAGTTGAATGATTTTGATGGCGAGAAGAAGAGTGGCAAAGATCTTGAGGCATGGATTGAAGAACTAGATGATTTCTTTGATCTTCGACAATTTAGTGAAGAGTCCAAGGCAAAAGTTAAGATCCTGCACCTGCGTGGGATCGCGAAGCTATGGTGGAAGTCATATATGCAGACTCAAACGCGTTCTGGTCAAGTTCTATGGAAGGAATTTACAGAACAAGCTGAAAAACGCTATTGTTCTCGACACTACCATATGGAGAAGAAGATGGAGTTCTACAATTTCCGACAACATGAAAGTGATAAGCATAGCTTATCTGTTGATGAGTACAAAGAGAAGTTCCTACGTCTTCATAAATATGCATTAGAGGTTAGTGGTAATGCTCTAAAGAGTAAATTTATTGAAGGGCTTTGTGAGGAACTATGCTATCAAGTCAAGGGATCTGGATGCATTGATTTTCTTGATGCTGTTGCGATGGCTGAGAACCTTGAGAAGATGGAGAAGTTCAATTTGCAGAAGGCAAATAGAAGCAGATTCATTGCAACGGGACATAGGCCACAAAGACCTGTTGCAATGAACATGAACAATTCAAAGAAAACTCCATCTTCTAATAACCAAGGTAAGAACCCTGCTCAGGTGGAAAATCAAAGGAGGCGTCAACCAATCGAGTGGCAACAAGACCCTAATTTTATTGAGAGGGCAAAAAGACTTGGTCTGTGTTTTCGTTGCGGGGAGCAAGGGCATCGGACATATGAGTGCCCGAACAAGGCAGTCTTTCGACCCACACAATCAAAAGCGATAAACATCATCGAGTACGGTACAATTATTGAGGAAGCAGATGATGGCGGTAAGTGCCCTGACTTTACTTTACGTTGCATGATGGTTAGTTCTTTCCCAAAGGCTTCTGTAATCACGATTCTGGGTATGATTTGCGCATAAAACCAGATTTTTGATCGATTCAAGTAGTACCCATTGTTTCCTATCTTTCAAATTGGTACAGAATCTAGGGATAGCCCTAAATATGCAGATAACCAAACCTGTAGAGATGGCCAATGGACGATTACACTACACAAAAGGATATGTTGAAAACCTTGAATTTACTCTTTCTAATAGGCGCTTTTCTGGAAGTTTCCATGTAATTGAGATGAAACAGAGTGATGTAATCATAGGCATGGATTGGTTAGTTAAAAATTTTGCGACAATTAATTGTGAACAAAGAACAATCACTTTAAAGCTAGATGATGAATCTATTCATATTGTAGGTGATGTCTTTAATCCTAAACCTACTCTTATTTCTACTATGCAGATAATTAGAGGTATACGTGATGGTTGTAAAACATTTGTAGTGTATGTGAACAATCTGCATGAGGAAGGTAATGAGGAAGATATTCCAGATTACGTAGGAAATCTCTTGAAAGAATATGCCGATGTATTTCCAGAAGACTTGCCTGGTATACCCCCACCTAGGCAGATTGACCATGCCATTGACCTATATCCAGGGAGTGAACCATATTCTAAGGCACCCTATAGATTTAACATTGATGAATTAAAGGAGCTTAAGATTCAATTAGATGATCTTTTGAAGAAAGGCTTAATAAGACCGAGTGTCTCACCTTGGGGTGCACCTGTTTTATTTCAGAAGAAGAAAGACGGATCTTATAGATTATGTATTGACTATAGGGGGTTGAATAAAAGAACAATTAAGAATAAGTATCCACTCCCTCACATAGATGACTTATTAGGTCAATTAAGTGGAGCGACTGTATTCACAAAGATTGATTTAAGATCTGGATATCACCAAATTAGGATCAAATCAGAGGATATTCCTAAGACGGCTTTTCGAACACGATATGGTCACTATGAGTTTACGGTTCTACCCTTTGGATTAACAAACGCTCCTGCCACATTTATGTACTTGATTAATAATATTTTTCACGATTACCTAGATGAATTCATCTTAGTATTCCTTGATGATATATTTGTATACTCTAAAGATGATTCTGAGCATGCAGTACATCTCAAGAAGACTTTGCAAACTCTTAGAGAACACAAATTGTATGGGAAAAAGAGTAAGTGTTTCTTTGCTAAGGATAAACTTGTGTATCTAGGAAGAGTAATATCAAAAGAAGGAATCCTTATAGATGAAGATAAAGTAAAAGCAGTAGTTGATTGGCCGATTCCTAAGACTGTAAGGGATGTTAGAAGTTTTCTTGGGTTGGCACAATATGAAAGAGCTCATATTAAGGATTTCTCTAAGATAGCTACTCCCCTCACCGAATTAACTAAAAAGAATGTAGGATTTGTGTGGAGTGATGCCTGTCAAAAATCCTTTGAAACATTGAAACAAAAAGTCGTTGAGAATTGTGTTTTGAAAATACCAGAAATGGGAAAGCCTTTTGTGGTTGCATGTGATGCAAGTGGTAGTCAGATAGGATGTGTTCTTTCACAGATTGGCAGGGTGGTTGCATATGAGTCCAAAAAACTAAGAAAACATGAACTTAACTATCCTACTCATGATTTAGAAATGCTTGCTGTTGTGCATGCACTTAAGCATTGGAGACATCTATTGTTAGGAGTTAAGTTTGAATTGAAAACAGATCATTAGAGTCTAAAATACATCTTCACACAACCATTGCTTAACAACAGATAGAAGCGTTGGATTGAATTATTAAGTGAGTATGACTTTGACATTAAGTATCTCGCTGGTAAGGAAAATAAGGTTGCTGATGCATTGAGTAGGAGACCTTTGTGTAATCTTGTTTCTGTAATAAATTCTGATTTTCTCAATCAAATTCAAGAAGAGATAAAACAGGATCCTTTTTATGCACCTATTTTGAGTTCTTTGAATGCAAACAAGGGATCGATGTATGAGGAAAAATTTCATTTGCAGAATGGAACATTGTATTGTAACAATCGTCTATGCTTATCGTCTGAATCTCCATTAAAAGTAAAAATATTGCATGATTGTCATGATGCACCATTTTCTACACATCCAGGTTATTCAAGGACTTATGTTAAAACAAATTATTCTTACTTTTGGCCATGAATGAAGCGGGATATTAGAAAATATGTAAGTGAATGTTTGAAGTGCCAGCAGGTCAAATCTGAGTTTAAGAGGATGCCAGTAATGCTTCAACCTTTGGATGTTCCAAATCAGAAGTGGGATTCTATTTCTATGGACTTTATCACTAAGCTACCTATGACCAGAAGTAAGCATGATACCATATTTGTTGTAGTCGATCGGCTTACCAAGATGGCACACTTCTTTCCTATGAGAAAGACTGATACTGCATTGAATGTTGCAAGAATCTTTGTAAAGGAAGTATTTCGATTGCATGGAATGCCTAAAAGCATAATTTCTGATAGAGATTCTAGATTTACGTCAAACTTTTGGAAAGCGACATTTGAAATAATATATATATATATATATATATATATATATATATATATATATATATATATATATATATATATATATATATATATATATACAGAGAGAGAGATGCATACACACATACACACATGTGACATATACATACACACATATGCATGTTTTAGGGTTAGGGTTTTAGGATTAGGGTTTTTGGCTTTTACATATATACACACATGCATACACACATAGACATAGATAAACACATAATACATATAGACATACACATATATATACACATGCATAGACACATACACACATATACATGTTTTAGGTCTAGGTCTTCAGGATTAGGGTTTTAGGTTTTTTACATAGATACACATATGCATACACACACATACACATATATATATTCACGTACACATATATAGACACAAGAATACACACATACACATGTTCTAGGTCTAGGTCTTTAGGATTAAGGTTTTAGGGTTTTTACACATGCATACAAATATTTACACATATACAAATATACACACATAATACCTATACACATACACATGTATATACCTATGCATACACACATATACATGGGTTCTAGTTGTTGTTTATAAATATCATGTCAATGTGTCTCATTTCTTTGTACATGGTTCATGATTCATTTCACTCATGTCTTTTGTATTTGAGAGTATGTTTTGCTTTATCAAATCATGTTTTTGTTGCCTATCATACATCTCACATGTAATTGGGTTTTTCTTGGGTAGAATGTATTGTCTTTTGCTACACAATAGCATGGGAATGTTGTTGTAGCAAGAGAGAACACACTCTGCCCAAAAAAATTTTGCAGATATGGTCGTCGGTATAGGCGACGATATAAGCGTCCGTATGCCCAGACACATACCGATGCTTATACCGGCTATTTTGCCTAGGGGCATACCATGGCTTATACTGTCGCTTATAATGTCGCTTATACCGACGCTTATACCGGCGCTCATACTGACGCTTATATCGACGCTCATACTGAGGCTTATACCGGCACTTTGGTTCCAATGCCTACACGGACCCTTACACCGACGTCAGGGCAAAATCGTGCCCGTTCATTTTCCTCAGTAGAAGCCTCGGTATACGGCCAATCTGTTCTAGTGCCAGAGAGCAGAAGAGCATTTTATCGCTTCATCAAGAGAAGTTGGTTTCTCGTTGAATTCATGAACCAATGATAGGAGCTTGGTGAGGTGCTATAACGTCACTAAAATAGTGAAAGTAAAAGTTGTCTAAGTTTTCTTGGTTGTTACAACATCTCCTATTTAATGGAGATCATTGTAGGTTTACTTAGAATTGACATTGCTCCACATACCTTAATGTTGTATGTGTCACATAAGTACTGCTTTTTTGTTCTCATGATGCAAGTGTCATAGGTCCTTGAACTTCAAGGCCCATCTAATCCATGTCCAGTTCATACATAACTTCTTGTTTAAAGAGTGAGGCATGTCTAGATTGCTTCTATTTCTTGGAATAGCCTCCATTTTGCTTCCATTGTGCCACCAGGTGAGGTGGATTCTGACCAAGCATGAGTTGGGTCTATCATTTATCCAAAGAATTGACTATGAGCCTTAATAGAAACCATCTTTCAAAGAGTACTTTGTGATTTGGGTCCATATTCAAAAACTCGATCTAATGTCTTCTATCTTGGTTCAGAGATTCTTCAATATTTGAGATCCATTGTTTTAGAGTTTCTTGGATTTGTAGACTTTATAGTTGTCCACTCCCTTGAAACCCAAAATTGGGAACCAAATAGTCTCATATTCTCTAATGCCCGCAGTCCACTTCCAGTGATCACTAATGGAGAAAAGGGTTTCATCTTGTTCCAACTTTTCCACAAGAGTGTGTGAGATATAAGCCCTTATAGAAAATCGGGGAAGGTGAGAATAAAAGAATGAAAAGATTGATTTCTTCCCATCCAGGGACTCCACGCAAGAGGGCATTGCCAATTTTGAAGATGAGTTTACCCCAAAAAACACTATATGTACATAAAGTTGAATAATATTTACATATAGTAGATACATACACGCACACATATATATACATACACACACACACACACACACACACATATATATATATATATATATATATATATATATATATATATATATATATATATATATATATATATATATATATATATATATATATATATATATATATATATATATATTTGCATACACATATGTACATACATATAATACAGACACATATACATATGGTACATACAAATGTAGATGTACACACACATACGTACACAAATACATATAGGATATACATATGTGCATACATGAACAATAATTCATAGCTGTGATTCTGAGATTTCAAGAAGAAGACAATGCATATACACAGTCGTAGAGATTGACTCATATCTCAGCACACAAAGCTTCAATAATCAAATCTATGCACCCACAAGTTCAAAAGGATGATCATTCGCATAGGCTTTCTAATTGCATTGCTCCCATACTTTCCATTGAGATTCAATTTTGATATGCGTATGGAATTTTAGTATTTTCAGATCTTTATGGAAAATTGCACATATTTGATTGCCCATTGTTGTCATTACATAAAATGAATACCTTTAATTATAGATCGAAATTCCCATTCATCCTTATATCTTGAAAAAATAACGATTGAAATTTCAATAATAGATTGTGGGGAGTTCGAACTACACAATTGAAAGAAAATGCTTCTAAATTTAATTTCTTCTTTTTTTATCCTAAATCTTTTCTTCTTTCTTTGACAAAAGTACCTTTAAATTAAACAAGAAAAAGACACACCATTCTCCCCATCCATAAAGCAGTGTCTCCATTGAATTTTAGCCTGTGGAATTTCATAGTTTACAAACTTCCATTTAATTTTGCAGTTTATATCTGTGGAATTTTAGTATATCTCATTGCTCATTTGTCGTTAGCTCAAGTTAGTGTCTTTACGAAAAATGGGAGATATCTTGAAATTATTGAAATTACCATCATATCTTGTGGGGAGTTCAGACTATGCTGTCAAAGAAAATATTTCTAAATTTATGTTCTTCTTTTTTATCTTAAATCTTTTCTTTTTCCTTTGAGAAAAGTGCTTTAAATTAAACAAGAAAAAGACAAAACTTCTAGAGGGAGTTACAAAGGAGGTTTATAAGCTTACTCTTCCCTTCGTGAGGGATTCATTTTTTCTTAACTTCTTGTTTTCTAGGATGAACACTGTGTGGTGGTTAAAGGGAGGGGGTTCTTGCAGTCATGGGTAAGTCTACTTAACAGAAAACGGATTTCTCTGTAATTAATTCTCTTAGAGGCTTATCGAATTTGCACACATATCTTTTCTTCCACATTTTCTAAAGTGCTTTGCTGCTAATAGCATTTCAGAAAGTGGAAGAGCATTTGATTGCTTCATCACGATAACTTGGTTTGTTGTTGACTTCATGAAACAACAATAGGATCTTGATGAGGTGCTATAAGCTCACCATACTTCTTAGATAATGAAAGTAAAAGTGGTCAAAGTTTTCGTGGTTGGTACAATATCTCTTGCTTAATGGGGTTGAGTGTAGGTTTATTTAGATTTTACATTGGTCCACATACCCTAGTGTTGTATGTGTCACATGAGGATGAATTTTTCATTATTATCAATTTTTCATTATTATTATCAATTTTTCATTATTGGTCCTTGAATATTAACGCCCATCTAATCCAAGTCCAATTTGGACACATCTTCTTTAAAGACTGAGGCAAGTCTAGATTTCTTCTATTTCCTAGAATAGCCTCCATTTTGCTTCCATTGTGTCAATTCAAGCAATTAAATTGAGGTGGATCCTGACCAAGCATAAGATAGGTCTATTATTTTTTCCAAAGAATTGATTTTGGGCCTTAATAGGAACCATCTTTCGAAGAGTAATCTTTGATTCAGGTCATTATTCTCAAACCCGACCCAATCTCCTCTATCTTGGTTCCAGAGGGTCTTGAGATTTGTAGACTTTATAGTTGTCCACTCTCTTGAACCCAAAATTGGAAGCCAAATAGATTCACATTCGCTAATGCCCACAATCCACTTCCAATGATCACTAACGGAACAAAAGGGTTTCATCTTGTTTGAACCTTTCCACAAGAGTGTGTCGAATCTAAGCCCTTTCGGAAAATCAGAAAAGTTAAGAATACAAGAACGAGAAGATCAATTTCTTCCAATCCAAGGACTCCACGAGAGAGGGCATTGCGAATTTTGAAGATGAGGTTAGCTAAAAAACACTATATGTACATAAAATTTAAAAAGATATACATATAGTAGATACACACACACATATAGTAGATACACACACACACACACACACACACACATATATATATATATATATATATATATATATATATATATATATATATATATATATATATATATATATATATATATATATATATATATATATATATATATATAGAGAGAGAGAGAGAGAGAGAGTACATACAAATGTACATGTTCACACACATACGTACACAAATACATCTAGGATGTACATATATGCGTACATGAACAAGAAGTCATAGGTGTGATCATGAGATCTCAAGAAGAAGACAATGCATATACATAGTCATAGAGATTTACTGAAATCTCAGCACACAAACCTTCAATGATCAAATCTATGCATACACAAGTTCAAAAGATGATCATTTTCGTAGTCTTTCTAATTGCATTGCACCCATACTTTCCATTGAGATTCGATTTAGATATAGCTATGGAATTTTAATATTTTCAGATCTTTACGGAACATTGCACATATTTGATTGCCCATAGTTGTCATTACAAAAATGTAATACCTTCAATAATAATAATAATCTTGACAAATTAACTATTGAAATTTCAATAATAGACTATGGGGAGTTCAGACTACATTGTTGAAAGAAACTGCTTCTAAATTTAGTTTCTTCTTTTCTTATCATAAATCGCTTCCTCTTTCTTTGACAAAACCACTATTAAATTAAACAAGAAAAAGGCAGAACAATGTTATAGAGAGTTACAAAGAAGGCTTATAACCTTTTTGTACCCTTTGTGAGGGATTCATTTGATTTTTAGCTTGTTGTTTTCTAGGATGAACATTCAGTGGTGCCTACGTCGAGGGGGTTCTTACAATCATAAGTGCATCTACCTAAACAAATAAGGGACATCTCTATAGAAGTTGTCCACATATCTTTCCTTCAAGATTTTCTAGAGTGCTTCGCTCCTAATAATGTTCGATAGAGCTAAAGAGCATCTGATAACTTCAGCAAGGACATTTCGCTTCCTGATGACTTGATGAGCCAAGAATTGGAGCTTGCTAAGGTGCTATAAGCTCAGTATGATTCTCAGATTGTAAAAGTAAAAATTTTCTTAGACTTCCTTGCTCCTATATGATCTCTTGCTTATGGGGGAGCATTGCAAGTTTTACTAGCTTTGACATTGGTCCACATCCCCTAGAGTAGAATATGCCACATGAGTCTAAGTTTAGATTAGTATTGTCAGCTTAGACCAAAGGATCTTAAGTTTGAGAATTACAAAAGAAATCTGATATGTTTTAGCCTAAAAAAAAAAATCAAAACTTGGAGCAAGGTGTTGAATTGAACATAGGCTCAAGTAGTTAGGAAATGTTACAATAATCTGTTTCTAGTATGGGGTTTGGAACTTAAGGAAAGGTGAGTTAAAGCAAAAGTCACTACAAGATGGTATGGATGTGGGCTTCATTGTGCGGAACATGTAAGTTTTAATCAACATGAGGGTGATTATATTGGTATGGGATGCCTTAAGTGACAGATGCCCAAGTTCAAGTTCAAGGTCAAGATTTGGAGTCTCCTATGTTGAACAATTGTGAAATTCATTTAGGGTCTTCTTTGCCTTTTGGAGGAGACGGCACTCTCCATAAAACAACTTTTTCGTCCTTTAGCAGATTTTTTTCCTCCTAGTTTAAACAAAAGAGATGTCACATCATTTTCCAAGCGTCCATAAAGCAGCTTCTCATTTTTGTAAGACTATTCCTTTTTAGTACTCATTTTAACAATTGAAAATCTCTCGCACGTAGCCATCACTGATTTCTCGTTCTATTAGAGTTTTCGTTTCTCGCATGTAACCTCCTATTCTCATCATCCATAAAACAGTCTTTCTGTTGAATTGTACCCTGTGGAATTTATAGTTTACAGACTTCCATTGAATTTATAGTTTACAGACTTCCATTGAATCTAAGTATATTCAGAAAATGGGAGATATTTTATTGCTCGTAATTTCCTTTACATCATGTTATTGTCTTTAATACTAGAGCAAACATCTCATAGATCTTTATATCTTCACAAATAAACTATTGAGATTTCCATAATACCTTGTGGGGATCTCAGACTACACTATCGAAGAAAATGCTTCTAAATTTATGTTCTTTTCTTATCTTGAAACGTTTTCTTTTTCTTGAGAAAAGGGCTTTAAATTAAACAAGAAAAGACAAAAATGTTGGAGGGAGTTACAAAAAAGGTTTATAACCTTAATCTTCTCTTGGTGAGGGATTCATTTTTTTGAGCTTGTTGTTTTCTAAGATAAACACTTTGTGGTGGTTAAAGGGAGGGGGTTCTTACGGTCATGGGTACCTAACAAAAAAGGGGTTTCTCCATAGATAATTCTCTCCGAGGCTTATAGAAGTTGGAAACATATCTTTTCGTCTAAATTTTCTAGAGTTCTTTGCTCCTAATAGCATTCCAGAGAGCGGAAGAGCATTTGCTTGCTTCATGAAGAGAAGTTTGTTTCTTGTTGACTTCATGAACCCACAATAGGAGCTTGGTGAGGTGTTATAAGCTTACGATACGTCTCAAATAGGGAAAGTAAAATTGTTCTAAGTTTTCCTCACTACTACATCAACTCTTGCTTAATGGGGGATCAGTGAAGGTTTAATTCGCTTTGACAATGGTCCACATACCCTAGTATTGTATGTTTCACATGAGAACCCCTTTTTTGTTCTCAATATGTAGGTGTCACGAGCCCTTGAACTTCAAGGCCCATCTAATCCAAGTCCAATTTAGACAACACTTATTCTTTAAAGAGTGAGGCAAGTCTAGATTTCTTCTATTTCTTAGAATAGCCTCCATTTTTCTTCTATTGTGCCACTTCAAGCCGTTTAAGTGAGGTGGATTTTGACCAAGCATAAGGTGGGTCTATGCTTTATCTAAATTTGGTGGTTCACACACTTCTTTGGTGATTCACACACTTCTTTGGGTTGTGATCAACTCTATTATAAGAAAACATGCATGTCAAAGAGGAAGAGGCTAGATATCAGAGAATTACCTTTTGATTGAGAGTGAGAGTGAGAGTGAAAGTGTGATTGAGAGTGTGAGTGTGAATGAGATTGTGATAGCTTGGGGTTGGTCGAGAGTTAGAGGCTTCTTCAGGAAGCTATTCTCCAAAGCTATTGTATCAGTTGATTCAGGTCTATAATATGAAAATTTCTCTTTCAGTGAGTCATATCTTGTCTACTCTTCTACGTCAAATTTTTTCTTATCTTGTGCAAGTTATGTTTCTCTCCCTTCCACTATTCTTGAGTGAACCAAAGCTTGTGATTGAGGATATATTGTGATTAAGGAAATGCTACAAGTGGTATTAGAGTAGAATCGATCCTCGAAAATGATGGACAATTTGGATGCAAAAGGTCAATTACCAAGAGGAGCTAATTCAAAAGCTTCTTGAAGAATTACACAAAGAGAAAGGGAAAAACAACCAAAAGATGCAAAAAATTAGTTCATGGAGCTAAACGATGAAGTAGATGAAGGTGCAAGAACATCAAGTATGACTAGAGGAAGACAAAAATGCAAGTATGAAGATATGGAGGTGAGTGAGTTTGCCCTTAGCCAAGTCTTCAAGAAAACAAAATTGAATGCTTTTGATTGTGAAAAGAAGAGGGATGAGGATCTGGTGGCATGGATTAAAGAGCTAGAGGAATTCTTTGATCTTCAATAATTTAGTGAGAACTCCAAGGAAAAAGTTGAAATGCTCCACTTGCGTGGTATCACAAACCTATGGTGGAAGTCGTGTATGGAGACTTGGATGCATTCTGGTTTGGTCCTATGGAAGGCGTTTAGAGAGCAAGGAGGAAATGTTATTGCTCTTGATACTACCATATGGAGAAGAAGATGGAGTTCTACAATTTTTGACAGCACAAAAGTGATAGGCATAGCTTATTTGTTGATTAGCACAAAGAGAAGTTCCTACGCCTTCACAAATATGCATTGGAGGTAAATGGTGATGCTTTGAAGAGCAAGTTTAATGATGGGCTACATGAGGAACTTCTCTTGTAAGTCAAGGGATCTAGATGTGTCTATTTTTTGGATGATGTTGCGATGGCTGAGAATTTTGAGAGGATGGAGAAGTTCTATATGCAAAAGGAAAAAAGAACTAGATTCATTATGATGGGTTTCAACATGCACAATCAAAGGTAGTAAAGATCATCAAGGAAGGTACAACAATTGACAAAGTAGATGATGGAGGTAAGTTCCCTACATCTACTTTACATTGCATGATGGTTAGTTCTTTCACAAAGGCATCTATTATTATGGTTTTTGATATGATTTGTTGATATATTTAGAAAGTGATGTGTGAAGACACTAGGACCACCTGGGCACTTTCTTCCCTCTTTAGGAGGTTCTTTTTCCCTCGGCTTTTATATATGCCTATAATGCTAACGGGTCACTTATCTTTGTACATTCTAGTGGTAATACATTCAATATTTTGTGTTGTGCTCCAAGCTTCTTCTTCTTCCTTTGTGTTGCTTTTGTGTTTTTGCAGACCTCAAACTCCAAAAATTGGTATCAGAGCAGGCATTGTCCACACCCCTCTATTCACAATCTCAGAATCACATGAAAATTGGTGAGCATATTCAAGGTTATTAGGAAATCACAAAATGAGCTCATTTCAGCCTCCAAATGCACTATCATTGTGCTTGTGTAGGCAATTTTGTCTTTTTGTGCCAAAGATATATACAAGTTTTGGTTGCCAATATAAGCATCTCAAAGTTTGCTACAAGTTTAGCTGAACTCTATAGAGTTGTTTTGTTCAACTTGATGAGATATAGTCATTTTTTTGCATGAGGGTATTTAAGTCAGTGGCCATGGCTGAAAGCAGGGATGTATTTCGTATGTTGGCTCTTGAGGATAAGTTGGATGGTAGTAATTACCCACTATGGGCTTGTATGATGTATCATGTATTGGTTCCAAAATGATTGTGGAATATTGTGCATGGTGTTGAAAAGTGTCTTATTAACATGCCATCATTCCTCACATTCTCTCTTGCAGAAGAACTAAGGATGCTTGGGATACACTTACCACCTTATACCAAGCAAGGAATGAGGCTCATGTTACTTACCTTAGAAAACAATTGGAGAGTGAGCACATGAATGAAGAAGATTCCATGGATAATGTTTTGACAAAGATCAAAGATTAGAAGGAAGAGTTGATTTTTGCTGATGAAGTCTTGCTTGGAAATTCACTTGTATAGACTTTTAGATTGGTCTTCCCAATTCATATCAGATTTTTGTTTCTAGTTTTTGTTTAATGATAAAAGGTAATCTAAATGCCTTTGACATTGAGGAGTTAGCCCTTGATCTATTGCATGAAGATCAGTCTAGGTAGAACAGGTCCATTGTGCATGTTGCAGATCAAGCTTTACTGAATAGTCAGAAGGGAAAAGGTAAATGGATCTCTTCTATTAGTAAGCAGAAATTTGCTAATTCTACACAGTCAAAGAAGGACAAAAGAGATGAGAAGAAAATAGAAAAGTAGAAATTATTTTTCAAGTAGTGTAAAGGAAATTATCATGTCATAAAGAGTTGTCCAAAATTAGCTGCTAAAGAGGCAAGGAAGAAAAAGGTTGGAATGGTTGTTTTAGAGGCCTCTACACCCAAAACATAGTCTGCTAATCTTGTGCAAAATGAAGAATGGGAATTTACCATTGTTAGGATTTATGATCCATCTTCTCATGAACAATGTATGTCTGTCGTAGACTCAAATGATTGGTACTTTGATAGTGGGGCAACCAAACATATTACCTCACAATGGAGATTCTTTGCTTCACTCGAGCCTATCCCTATAGGGAATACTGTCACATGCACCAACAACTCTTCTTATCCTATCATGGGAGTTGGTAAGATCATTGTGGCTACTGCTAATGGTAGTTCTCTTACATTGTTGGATGCTTTATTTGTGCCAGGGATTAAGGAAAAATGACCGCCATCAATTTTAGCATTTGTCAAGATTGGCTTGGTTGTGAAATTTATTGATGAGAGATGTACAATTCATGAGCTGTCAAATGGTGATGTCATTATTGCTTTTGGCATTTTATTTCATGGGCTGTATAAGCTCATAGTCTATGAAACATTTGTGAATGATTTAGCATATGCCATACATGATTCTTAGGCTATGTCAGATGCAAAGCTTTGGCATGCATGCTTTGGTCATCTGAATTTTACTAGTTTGCTATGCCTCCAAAAATCTGAAATGGTGTCCTCTTTGCCCAAACTCGAGGCACCTTGTAAACATTTATGTGAAGGCTATATTTTGGGCAAAATGTAGTGCTCCTTCTTTCGAAAAGATGGTTCAAATTGAGCTACTCAAAAATTGCAACTTGTTCACAATGATGTCTGTGGTCCTATGTAGACACCCTCTTTTGGAAACGACCTTTACTTTGTGACTTTCATTGATGTTTTTTCCAGGCATGCATGAGTATATCCACTTAAAGAAAAGTCGGAAGTGTTTATGTGCCTCAAACAGTTTCTGTTTTTGGCTGAAAGTCTATCAACATGTAAAATAGGAACCCTCCATTCTCATCAAGGGGGGTATATGTCTTCTGATTTCAATGCATTTCTGGTTAGACGTAGGATAAAACATGATTGTATAGTTCCGTATACAACTCAACATAATGGAGTTGTTGAATAGAAGAAAAGGTCACTTGTGGAGATGGCAAGGTGTATGGTCAAGAGTTAGGCTTTACCACATAGTTTTTGGCTTGAGGCTATTATGTGTGCAACATATGTAGATAATAGGTGTCCCATGAAAGCATTGCAGTCTACCACTCCATATGAGGCTTGGCATGGTCGAAGCCATCTGTTTCTCACCTATGTGTTCTTGCTTATCTGGCATATGCATTAGTGAAAATAATGCAAAACATTGGATGATAAAGAAGTGAAATGCTTTTTTGTTGGGTATAGTTATAAAAGCAAAGGCTATTGTCTACATCATCCAAAGACTAAATGCATTTTTCTTAGTGGTGATGTTGTTTTTGTAGAAGATGTTAATCAACCATTACTTTCATGTACTAAGAAGACATTAGTTAGCTCCAAAAACATGTATGAAACTTTGTTGTGTCTTTTTAGAGGTGCATAGTCTAGTGCTTGTCCTAATGAGGCAACTTCTCAGCCTTTATAGGTTTCATGTGATGATGTTGAGCATTCCATTATTGATGCAGATTTACATCATGCATTTGTTGATGAGAGACCTGATATCAAGGAGGAAAAAACTATGCCAAAATGGCTGGTGCAAACTTTTTGTGATAGCAAACTAGATGCATCTCTATCATATCGTACTTAATCTAGCTCTCATAGTGCTTCTTTTGCATCACATGTCTACGCTATGGCTGCCTCTAGTCTCTATGATGAGGATGAGCATGTTTTGTCTGATAAAGCACAAAGTTAACAAAATTGGATGGATGATATGCAATCTCAATATGGTGTTATAATGAGGAATGATACATGGTCTTTATGTGACTTGCGTCTTGGCAAAAAGGCCATTGGGACTAAGTGAGTATACAAGATGAAGCATAAGCCTCACGAAACAATTGATAGGTATAAGGCTAGGCTTGTTTCAAAGGGTTATGCTCAAAAAAGAGGTATTGGTTTTGATGAGACCTTTGCTCCTACTTCTTGAATGACTGCTGTTCGTAGCATGTGTACACTTACAACTCATGATGGTTGGAATGTACATCAATTGTACATTAAAACTTCATTTCTAAATGGTGACTTGCATGAAGAAGTGTATGTTTTTCAGCCCCATGGCTTTGTGTAGAAAGGGCATGGAAACAAAGTGTGCAGGTTGAAAAATGTATTATATGGTTTGAAACAAGCACTACATGCTTGGTATTAAAAGATACATGCCTATCTGATTGCACATGGTTTTGAGAATAGTCCAAGTGAGAGCACTTATATGTTAAGCATGCAAATGATGTGCTTCTGATCATTCTTGTCTATGTTGATGACATGCTCCTCAGTAGTCCTAATGAGAAGCATATTGCTAATTTTAAGTCTGATTTGCATGCCTCATTTGAGATGTTAGATTTGGGGCATTTGCGTCACTATTTCCGCAGTAAGTTTATGCAATTTGATGGTGGAATAGCTTTGTGTGAAACCAAATATATTGAGAAATTATTGCAGCTGAGTTGAGCAAGTTAATGCATTGCCCAAATGTCAAGCATTGGTAGGTGGTTAAGCTCATCTTTCACTATTTGGACGGTACCCAAATACTTGGATTGTTTTATCCCAAGGGGGATCACTATTGCGAGGTTCACATGCTTTTTCTAACTCTAACTAGGCTGGTTGCTATGACACTTATGTGTCCACCAATGGTTTTTGCTTCATTCTTGGTAGCTCATGCATATCTTGGTTGAGCAAGAAGCAGACTATTGTGGCCACTTCTAGTTGTGAGTCTCAGTATAGGGCAGCTTTGACTGTGGTTGTTGAGTGTGTGTGGCTTAGATGCCTTGTGGCTGATCTAGGTGTTGGTCAATCTTCTACCACAATCATCTTCACTCACAGTCAAAGTGCATTGGAAATTGCGAGGAACCATGGTTCTACTTGCACTAACCACATTGAGGTGCACTATCATTATATCAGGGAGAGGTATTATGCTTGAGAGATTAGTTTGGCATATGTGCCCAAAGAGGAGAACATTGCAAATCTTTTCACAAAGGCTCTACCTAGGGAGAAGTTTGAAGCTTTCCACAAAGCTTTGGGCATACTTCCTTTTGTTGATTGATTCCACATAGGTTGGCCCTTCCTTATACATGAGTGTGAGATCCTTGTTCACCTCATCACTTCCAAGGGAGATTTGTTGATATATTTAGCTAGTGATGTGTGTGAACACACTAGGACACCAGAGGCACTTTTTTCCCTCTTTAGGAGGTTTTTTCCCCACCTTGTATATACACCTATAACCCTTACGAGTCACTTATCTTTGTATATTCTAGTGTTAATACATTTAGTATTGTGTGTTGTGCTCCAAGCGTCTTCTTCTTCCTTGTGCTCCAAGTTTCTTCTTCTTCATGTGCTTCCACATACCTCAAACGCCAACATGATTTCTATGGATAGAATTAGGTTTCTTATGGATTCATATAGTAGACATTGTTTTCTATCTTTCAAATTGATACAAACGTTATTAATACCCCTAAATATGCAAATAATAAGACCTATGGAGATGGCTAGTGTATGACTACACTATACAAAAGGATATATTGAAAACCTTGCAGTTACTTTTTGTGCTATTTGTTTTTCTAGAATTTTGTGTGTGATTGAGATGAACCAGAGTGATGCACTCATAGGCATGGATTGGTTAGTTCAGAATTATGCAACAATTGATTGCAAACAAAGAACAATCACTTTGAGGCTAGATGGTGAATCTATCCACATTCTAGATGATGCGCATAATCCTAAGCCTATTCTCATTTCTATTATGCAGATAAGTAGAGGTATACTTCATGGCTATAAAACAGTTGTAGTGTATGTGAACAATCCGCACGAGAAAGATAATGATGAAAATCTACCAATTTATGTATAAAATCTTTTGAAAGAATATGTAGATGTATTTTGAGAAGACCTTCCTGGTTTACCTCCAACTAGGCAGATTGACCATGTCATTCACTTGTATCCACGGAGTGAACCATATTGTAGAGTACCCTATAGATTTAACCTAGATGAATTAAAGGAGCTTAATATTCAATTAGATGATCTTTTGAAGAAAGTCCCGATAAGACCGAGTGTTTCACCTTGGGGTGCCCCTGTTTTATTTTAGAAGAAGAAAAGTGGATCTTATAGACTATGTGTTGACTATAGGGGGTTGAATAAAAGGACAATTAAAAATAAGTATACACACCCTCACATAGATGACTAAATAGGTCAATTAAGTGGAGCGACTGTATTCACTAAGATTGAGTTAAGATCTAAATATCATCAAATTAGGACCAAAATAGAGGATATAACCAAGACAACTTTTCGAACATGATATGGTCACTAAGAGTTTGCAGTTTCACATTTTGGATTAACAAATGCTCATGCCATATTTATATGCTTGATGAACAACGTTTTTCATGATTATCTAGACAAATTCATCTTTGTATTTCTTGATTATATATTTTTATACTCTAAAGATGATCTTGACCATGATGTGCATCTCAAGAGGAATTTTTATGGAAAGAGGAGTAAGTGTTTCTTTTCTAAGGATAAACTTGTGTATTTAGGAAGAGCCATATCTAAAGAATTAATTCATATAGACCAAGATAAAGTGAAAACAATAGTTAATTGGCTAGTTCATAAAACTATAAGGGATGTTAGAAATTTTTTATGATTGGTGCAATATGATTGGTGCAATATGTGGAGTGATGCCTTTCAAAAATCATTTGAAGCATTGAAGCAAAACATTATTTAAAATTATGTTTCGAATTACCAAAAATGGAAAGGCCTTTTCTGGTGCCATCTGATGCAAGTGGAAGTCAGATAGGATGTCTTCTTTAACACGATGGTAGGGTGGTTGCATATGAGTCCAGAATATTAAGAAAACATGAACTTAGTTATCCTACTCATGTTCTAGAAATGCTTTCTTTTGCACATGTATTCAAATATTCCACACATCTACTGTTAGAATGTGAAGTTGGAATTGAAAACAAATCATCATAGTCTAAAATACATTTTCACACAACCATTGCTTAATAATAGGAAAACGTGTTGGATTGAATTATTAAGTGAGTATGACTTTGACATTAAGTATTTGGATGGTAAGGAAAATAAGGTTATTGATGCATTGAGTCGGAAACCTTTATGTAATTTCTTTTCAATAATAAATTCTGATTTTCTCAATCAAATTCAAGAAGAACTAAAACAAGATTTTTTTATGCACCTATTTTGTTTTTTTGCATGCAAATAGGGGATCGATGTATCATGAAAAATTTTGTTTGTAGAATGGATCTTTGTATTCTCACAATCCATTATGAATATATTCTAAGCCCCTAGTAAAAGTTAAAATATTGCATGATTGTCATGATGCACCTTTTTTTGCACATCCAAGTTATTCAAGGATATTAGAAAATATGTCAATGAATGTAAAAGGTGCCAAGAGGAGAAATCTGAATTTAAGAGAACTCTCGGAATGCTTCAACCTTTGGATCTTCCAAATCAAAAGTGGGAGTCTATCTCTATGGACATTATCACTAAATTACCTACGATCAGAAGTAAACATGATATCGTATTTGTGGTAGTTGATCAACTTACCAAGATGCCAAATTTCTTCCCTATCAAAAAGATTGATAGCGCTTTGAATGTAGCAAGACTATTTGTAAAGAAATATTCTTATTGCATGGAATGCCTATAAGCATAATTTCTGATAGAGAATCTAGGTTCACATGAAACAGTTCGATAGCAACATTTGAATCGATTAGAACCCAAATTCATATGAGTACAACTTTCCATCCACAAAGTGATGGGGAATTGAGAGGGTTAATTGGGTACTTGAAGATATATTGCATATGTATATAAAATAAAAGCAAATTGATTGGAGTGATTATTTTCCCTTAATCGAGTTTGCATACAATAGTGCATGGCATGCATCTATAAAAATGAATATATTTGAGACTAGATATGGTTATAATTGTTTGCCTCCACCTTCATTTTTGGGTTTTCCAAATAGAGTAGACACGTTCAAAGAAATGCTTGAGAAGATGGATGAAGAACTTTGAAAAATTAAGCAACACATAAAAGAAGCTCAAAAAATGCAAAAGAAATTCTAGGATTTGAAGAGAAGACAACTTGAATTTCAAATAGATGACCTGGTATTTCTTACAGTAAATCCTCATCAATCTAAGTTGTTGCTAGGGAAAGATCATAGAATTTCTGTTGAACATGTAGGTCCTTTTAAATTTTTGAAAAAGATTGGATCTGTTGCTTATTTGTTGGAATTACTTGAACATTTAAATGTGAAACCTGTATTTCATGTTAGCTTACTTAAATGATACGTACCTAATATTTCTCATGTTTTGCACGACAGGTATAGGTTGAAAGCTGATGGCTCTTTTGAGATTCAACCTCAAATAGTATTGGATAGGAGGGAAAGATTACCTAGAAAAAGATCTATAGTAGATATTTTGGTGAAATGGCACACATATCCAATAGAAGATTGGACGATGGTGAACTTGGATGATTTTCTAGTGCATTATCCTTCTTTCCAACTCTAAGGATAGCATTCGTAAAATGGGGGAAGAATTGTAATAGGACTTTTGATAGTGAAATAACTCACTTTGCACTTTCTAGATTACATTATGAGAAAATTCTTAGAATGAATAATTAGGTCATTTTATGCATGTAGAAAAAAATTTTGTATGAAAATTTTATATTCTCTCTCTAGACCTTATCAACATCATGTTTTCTAGTTGAAAATTGAAGATGAAGATGAAAGAATTAGAAAAATTTATGTATGAGAGAAAGGTAGAGCATGCATAACAGAATAAAAGTGTCGCTTTGAAATTTTTTTGCATCATGTTCTTAGTACCTCATTTAGGGCTCTTCACTTAGTTCATTTATAAGAAAGTGCCTTGATTTTATTCTCTTTCTAGAATTTCTAAAATTTTAGGTCTCAAAAGTGATACTTGGAGGTGGATTTGAACCTAGGTCATCTCTAATACTATGTGTAGATTGCAAAATTGAATAAAAGTGTCTCTCACTACCGTAAGCTAATTTCTCATTGTTTTTGAGTTATAGGGCTTGGAAAATGTCCATTCTTTTAGGTACTTAAAAAAAAAAAGTGGGCTTCTCTATTTCAATTCGATCTGTGATTTTAAGGCGTAACTATTGAGATGCCCAATATGGATGTCATATGATATGTCTTTTTGGTGCTTTTCTTCTATTTTGGACAGGTACCACTAAAGAAAGTACTACTACAAGCACATGTTTTTTGCAAATGTTTTGTGGAGAATCACCTTTTTCTAAATTATGTGGTTTGCACACAGTTATGGACATAGATCAACTGTGCTATAAGAAGACCTGCACATCAAAGACGAAGAGGTTAGAAATTAGAGCTCGAGGGTGGTGTGGAGGTAGAGGCTTCATCAAGAAGCTATTTTTGAAAGTTATTGTATCAATTGAAATAAGTGAATCCCTCGTGAAGGGAATAAGAAGATTATAAACATTCTTTGTAACTCTCTCTAACATTGTTATGTCTTTTTCTTGTTTAATTTAAGGCACTTTTGCCAAAGGAAAAAATAATAGATTTAGGGTAAGAAAAGAAGTTCCTTTATATAGAAGCATTTTTTTTCAATAGTGTAGTTCGAACTCCCCAGAGCCTATTACGAAAATCTCGATAGTTTATTTCTCAGATATAAGAATATTAACTTTATGTAACGGCAATTATGAGCAATCAAATATCTCCGATTTTCCATAAAGATCCGAAAATAGATATCTCCAATTTTCCATGAATATCTCCAATTTTCCATAAATATATCCAATTTTCCATAAATTGAAGCTGAGCATGGACGCAATGCAATCAGAAAGCCCATGGAAATGATCTCATAAGTCTAGAAACTCTAGCAAGCCGCTACATATTCTACAATTGGAGGTTTCACTCGTCACCATACAGATTCAGAAAAGAAAACTCTATTAAAACGAGACATCAATGACGGTTATATGCGAGAGAATTTCAATTGTTAAAATGAAAAGTAAAAAAAATTTCCCTAACGAAAAGCAAAAGCTGCTTTACGGATCCTGGGAAAAGCATGCGAGATCTCCGTCGTTTAAAGTAGGAAGAAAAACAAAATCTGCAACAGAACGCAAAAGCTGCTTTACGGGCTGCGACAGCATCAACTATATATTCCAGAGTCATGGCTCCCGGCTATGTTAGACCGGCTCATTGAGTCCATGGTAACGTGTTCTTCTCTGTTGGAACGAGATAAGTAGGTGCCCTCTTCGCCATCGCAAACAGAAGCGGAAGCAGCTACGACGTCAAGAACTAGCGGTGCGATGGGCTCGACTTGCAGCACAGCAGAAACACGTAGCTCAGGAAGTAGCGGTGCTGGCAGTTCTAGGCGTCTCTTTGATAAACAAAGCCCGCAGTCTGTAGACTCTCGATCATCTCGATCGCACATGTCGTCGTCCTCCTCATCTTCAGTCTTGCCGTACATAGGCAGACGCTTCACGTCCATGTATACGGGATCGCCTTGCCCTTCTTCATCGTCACCTGCTTCAGGAAGTCCGAACTCAAGGTCCGATGTTCTCCACATAGAAACTGAAGGTCCATCTGCTGGCAAATCTAGCAGGCACTTTGACAAACAAAGTCTGGAGTCCACCAGTAGATGATCGGCAAGCCCTTGTTCATTGTCAGCAACTTCAGAAGAGCAGAAATCAAGATTAAATGTTCTTGAGGTAGAAACTGAAAGTCGATCTGCTCCACTAGAAGCATCCAGGACACCTTCAACAAAATCCCTACTACCTGGAAGCAATAAATCTGATGAAATCAAATCAGTGTGCTCATCCGTCGGTTCGCGAAGATCAAGCAGTCTCGTTCGAGCATCATCTACATTGGATTCATGAGAGTTCACGGTCAGGAACAGACATTCATGAGAGTTCACGCATCAACCTCATCCTCGTTTGCAGATCTGCCGCTCTCACCGACAGATTCATCGTCTTCACCGACAGATTCATCGTCTTCATCCACACTCATTAACACTCGTTCACTGAGGGCATATTAGCTTTAATATTGTAAAATGATACTTTCCCTTATACTTTAACGAGAAATCGAGAATATTCCTTTTTTTTCAGTTGTAATGAAGGATTGCTTCTTCTATCCCTAAACTAGATCTTCTACTTGAGAAGGCCTCTGAAAACATTACTTACTTTGGATGAAAGTAAGGAGTTATGATGGCAAAAAACACTTAATGAATCTATTTTGTGTGAAGGAGTAATAAGGGATTTTTGTTACACTTCTTTCAAGTCTCATAATTCTCGATTTGATGATTATTATACGATTGATTTTCAATTCTTTTTGCTGCTGTTATAGGACTAGTGATACCGTGAGTTATAATAGTGAGTTTAGTAACTCGAAATACACCCATAGTTTCACAAGTCAAATACTATTAAGAACATTATGAAAACCACATATAGCCATTGTCTCGGAACGAAAAAAATCACGTGGAAAAATCTATAAGTATATGGAGGTAATCTATGAAAAATGTGCCTATCTTCAACTAATAACAGAAAATAGTAAGTCCGTTAATCCTGCTTACAATAAATCCAACAAACCTACATATTACATAGATACATACATACATACCTCGCATTTTTAGTACTATTAAAAATAGTATTTTATATCTTGGATACGAAGAGTTCATTTTTCGGGTTGTACTACATGTTCACGCACTATGTCTCAAGAAAAGGAAAATCAAAACAGTGAGAAATTTCATGACTATATAATAATCGAAGTATCTCCCAAAAGTTTTCTCATTCTCCGCATTGGAAATAAAATCACAGCTATACTAGTTTGGGTAGTTCAAAATACTTTTTCTACATTTGTTCATGGTCATTCTGTGCAAAAGCTTAGAAAAACATTTGATTACCTTTTGACATGAAAAGATCGAGAAGACTACCTAAGGATAAATAATGGAAGGATCATTAAAAATATTGAGTACACCATAAATATCTGAGTATAGCCACGGAACAATAATTAGATCAATAATCATAAGCACTATCATTAATATATTCAAAGCTCTAAGACTATATTTTCTGTACATGCCTCTCGTGATAACCATGATAATAATCATAATCATGGAGATGAATATAAACATAATTACAACCATACCTTTAACCATAACCATATTACTAATTGTAACAATAACCATAAGTAATGCAATAACCATGATTGCAACGATAGCCATAAATGTAACCATATCATTAGCCAAAACAGTAACACTAACTATAATAATAATAATAACCATAACCCTAAACATACAAATTGCCAAAATGAGAACCATACCTATAACCATAGCCTTATCCCTAGCTCTACAAACCATACATCCAAGAAAACCGTATATAGTTTAAACAAATGCAAGTTTGTGTGCAGTTTAAACAAGTGCAAGTTCCTGTGTAGTTTTTGTTGTGTTAGTTCAAGAGCATCAAACCATAGATTTTGATAGCAATAAGATAAAATCACTCTATCTATGAAAGAGAAATTTTGGATGCATTTTATGCTTTAAAAAGGTGGTTCCATTAATTATTTAGTGCCAAAGCGACTAATGTATTTGGCCAAGAAACTATAAAGTAGTTTGCAAATCAATTAGACTTGAGATGTAGATTAGCGAGGTGGCGAATAATGCTTCAAAAACTCAACCACAAAATTAGGTACCAATAAAGGAAAATCCAATGTCGTGATAGATTAAATGGCGTGCTTTTTTTTAATACATTGAGCGTTGCTCAAGTCCATAATGAATTGAAGCAAGTTGACAATAAGTAGTGATAGGAAGTCGCTACCCTTATGCTCTAGTAAGCTATTTACATTTGTTAGCAACTTTTCACAAAATGCAAAGTTAGAGGAAATATTTGGTTCCATGTCACATAACATAAAGAATAAATAGTTTTTGGACTGGTTTCCTTGTTCCTTGAGTGTACAAGATTCTACATCTTTAGTTCTAAATTTATAAGAGTTATTATATGGTATTTAATATAATGGCCATATAAGCAAGGGGGATCCTACTAGTCAAGAAGGAAGACATAAGCATCATCTATTGGATACATCTTGAAGATCAAAGGTAAATTGTTTTTTATTATTCATTTCCTCTTCATCAAAGAGATCTATTAGAGTGCATTAGAATGCAACATGTGAGATTATAACACTTAAATCACGAAGTTGGACAAGAATAATTATAGAACCATGGAACTTTAGGATCTTTCGTTATCCTTTCCATGCCCTTAGACCTTTGAATGTTTATGTGTCCATACCTTTTGTGCCATAGATCCAATTGTGCCACTGTCCTGTTCCAAAATGTGAACTAAATGTGTCATTGAAGTTAGGCTTCACATCAAAGCTGAACAACATTTCTTTCTTTCATCCTTTGCATATCAATTAGTATCCATCTTTAGGGTTTTCCACAAAACATCCTTTCTTATTAAACTTGACCTACAAACCTCTCTCACCCATTTGCCCCAGAGAAACAAAATTCTTTGTTATTGTGGGAACATGAAACACATCTTTCAAGCACTTGGCTTTATCATCAAATGCTATACAGGCTTTGGATTCAGAAATAATTATATCTCCTAACATCCAAAAACTAGTAGTAACACCTCCAATGGTTGGATAAGGATGGAAATATAAAGTAATTTTTTTAACTTGATAATAATGCAAAGTAGAAGAAATTTTATCCATTTTCATTAAACTCATTATCTAACATAACATGACATATGTGCATAATAGCATGAGGAGGATCACCAACTGTTTCTACATGCTCTTTGGTTGATGGCACCTACATGTTTGAGAAGAAATCCTTGTTGCAACTCATGTGGTTGCTACACCCACTATCAATGTACCAAGTATTAGATCCTTGTGTCTTATAGTCACTCATCTACATCAAGGCTAGCATACTTTCATTTTCATTTGAGTTAGATGCATAATTACCTTGAACTTCATACATTGAATTTGTCTTCTCCCTTTGATAGTAGTCTCTTGCATAGTGGCCATCTTGCCACAAAGGAAGCATCCTTTTGAATTATGCTTATCTCTATTTTCTTTTTACCTTCCTACTCTTCCTCTAAACATCCCTCTTCCTCTAAATAGATAGTATTTTTTCTATTGTTCTTGATGAGAATCACCATTTGATCCTCTACCTTCTTTCATTTTCCTCTGCCTTGATTCCTTCCTCTTCATGTGTCTTTACCTATGTAGATGGCTTGGGCTTCATTGGCCTTTGCTTTTGAGCCTCCAATATGAATTTCCTTAGTGATCATCAAGGCCACCAACTGTTCAAAATCTAGAAGAGAATCTCAATATACATAAATTTTGTAAAAGCCTTCCACTTCTCATCATCCCTAAGACCATTTAATGTATATGAAAATAGGTCATTATCATCCATGTGAAAACCTTTAGAGCCTAATGCATAATTGAAATCTTTGCTATTCAATATGTAATCATTTATGTTGCTACTAGGGGTTTTTCTCAACTTGTTAAGTTCATTCTTCAATTGAATCATCCTAGCTTTTGTCAAGGTGGAGTAGAGTCTCTCTAGTGTTTCCTAGACATTCATGGAAGTATTTAAGTCTTGTATAAGCCCAATCATGGCATTGCTAATATGTTATGAAAGTATGAAGATGAGTCGCTTATCCCTTTTCTTTGACTCATTGAAATTCCTTCACTGATCAAGAGTTGGAATTTCTCCTACTCTATGTCTTGCATATGTGCCACTAATGAGACCCCATAATCCTTTTCCCATAAGATAACTAGAGATCCTAGACTTCCATGGCTAATAATTATTCTTTTCCAACCTCTCTATTTGAGTGCTATACTCTGACATGATGTGTTCTAATCTTTGATGCAGAGGAATTGAGTAATAACAAAAGCTTTACCTTTGATCTTCAAGATGTATCCAATAGATGATGCTTATGTCTTCCTTCTTCACAAGTAGACTCCCCCTTTCTTGGTGTGTTCTTTTGAGCTTGATCCAATACTTCTTCCTTCAAATGTCTTTAGAGTCTTTGTAGGTTCCTCTTGAATGATTTGAATGTGTTTAATACCTCTCATACCCATTATGGGAGAATTTGTGTACTAAAGTAAGTTTATGATCTTTGGGTCCAGCCCGTTTAGACAGATCTAAAATCGGACATTATTTGGTCATCCATGTGTATGACCAAAGATCTCGAGTTTAGACTTACTAGTAGGTCTTGTGCTCTTATGGACAAGTGATCCACTTAGCTTAGTGGTTAAGATTGAAGGATGTGAAGGAGAAGGTCTTGGGTTCAATCCCCATGGGAGACATGGGGATAGTATTTTGCCGAAAGAGATCTAGAACCTTCTAGAAACATCCACTCGAGTTAACTCAAGTTTACTGGGACACTTGGTGCACATGGAGTTACATGGCTAACACATGGATGGTTAGTATCCACCTGCCCAAGAAGGCAGTCCCTTGGAGAGAGCTATATATAGAGGCATTTGGTTGGGAGGAGAGTCATCTCTCTAGCATGTGGTGGTGGTAGTCTTGCATTGGTATCAAAGCTCTAGGCAAGCTCGCATGGTGACCTTGATGGCTCATCATCATCATCTTCCATCTCTAAGAGAGTTCTCATAAAAACCTTCGCCAATATTTTTCTCATCATTCTCTCATGCGGTCGTCATCTTCTCCCTATTTTCGAATTCAGACGGCATCATGACTGGTGGCATTTTTCTTTTCATGGGTGTGGAGATGTTTATCCCCATTTTCTCTCGTGAGCTTTTTGCAGATGATGGCACGCAAGGCTTGACCTCGTGACGTCTATCAGAACCACATCTCTTCTAACCGAGAGACGCGACGACGGTGCTGTCTCAAAAGACTTATATTTTTATGCTATATAAGCTTTCGCAAGCTAAAACAAGGAAATAGTATCTTCAACGGGTTGCATTCTAGGCTTGAGCCTCCGACGTCGAATTGCACATGCCTATTCTCTATCCAAATATAGAAGGTGAATTTTGCGTTATCTACGCATCCGAATATTAATCTTTAGGCGATGCTGCAAAAGCTCTTATCACAAGCAAGAAAAATGGAGGAAGTTCTCTGGAAGTCAAGGGATTCAAACTCTCAAGCTTTGCAGGAGAGCGCTCGCTTATACCACTCTCCACGCTTATGTAGCTTTTGTGCAAAGTAGCTCTTCTACTACTACTCCAAAAAGGGGGATCAGACATAGTTGTATGGCATTCTAAGGGAGCATCGAACCCGCGACCTTCTCTTTCAAAGCATGGATGCTCGTCGCAATGTGTATGAACCAGAGGTGTAGTTCAAGGAGGAATTTCCAAAACACATAAGATCTATAGCATTGTAATCAGGGATTGAACCTGTGACGTATACAAGAGCGTTTCTTTTGTTTATCCACGAGAACATGGCGAGAACATAGCGTATTCATTTGGATCTTGAATTATTCACTTCGAGAGCTCGAATTATGTACAATAGAAACATGCTTAAATTCTCTTAGGTGGAGAAAATGGGTCTTGAACTGTCTAACTCGGCAGCCGCTAGGATTCAATCCATCGAGCTCCATATCATGACGATAGAGATCTATCCACTAAGCTAAAGACTTATGCATGTTATCAATCTTTGTTTATTTGGCACATTTTTGTTCACATCTCCTTGCTATACTCGAAAAAACGGCCCAAAAAGGGCCATGTAACGATTTCAATTAGTTGTGCTTAATCTCGATTAACGTTGTCCAATTCCTTTAAGAAATTCCGTGTAAGTTCATTTAAAACATATTTTATACAAATTTTGAAGAGAGAGAAACTCGTGTGATAATCATGAAAATTTTGTGTGATATCTTACACCTCGAAGTTTGTGCTCATCGGGTGCTGATCAAAATTCGAATTTTCCTCTTGTTCACAGACCTATATAATGTGTGTTGATGACATTTTGCACTTTTTTACTCTACTTTTCATAGCAGGCCTGTTTCTCTCTTTCACATCATTTTAGACACTTGCCGGTCACTTTTCATAGCAGGCCATGGAGAACCTTAACCCAAATACTCTCGCTGAACTTTCAAACAATCGAAATCATTGTGATACGTTCCATATCAACATTGCAGTTAGTCATGAGTATGCTATTCCGAAGGGCTCTTCATCCTCCTGAAGTGGATGGATTGCGAAAGGAAGGCAAGAAACATATTGACATATGGATAGATGGATCTTCCACAAACTAGAAGGTATCCCCCTTTTCATAATCTTCATGATGTGATTAGATTTGTAGGAGATGGTGAGGATGGTTTACGAGGCTATTGTTCAAGGCTCTGGGAGATTTCAAGGAATTATGTACAATACATAAACTATCTACAAAATATTTGCCTTAACCATATTTATATGCCTTGAGTAACATACAGTTGTATTGAACATCTTGAGAGTTAAGCTCATTGCATGGTCCAACAAAATTTGGTTGTGTCACAAATATGAGTGCATTGTGGGTTTTTTACTTCATTCTTGTTGAAAAGTTTAAATTGGAGAAGATAGAGAAGAAAGTAAAGAAGAAACAGGACATGATCGATACAAGCGATATGGGGAATCAGAGAATTTGGGATTGCCCCTATCGCTTGCATCAGTCATATTATACATTTAAACATAGCATCGGTCATATTATACATTTAAACATAGCATCCCCTTTAAGCAACCTTGCATGAGGCGAGCTGAGTTGCAAGTTGTTTTTATAGTCATGAGTCAAACCTTTACGCAAAGGTCAGGTTTTGAAGTATCTTCCGGTAGTTTTCTAACACCACCGATCCAAGCCATAAGGGCGATCCGACAAGTTCAGATTGCGCTAGTCGCTTGAATCGATCGTCTTCTCTAATCTCCTCTCCTCTGTTTTATGACTTAAGTCATGCTCTACATATTTTGAAATATCATACCTTGGATTGGAATTTGCACCAAGTTCTCCACCCTCTTTAATATAACTTGTTATGTTCACCATACTTTCTCTTGCATACGTTGGGGACAAAAAAGATGGATAGAATCAAATAATTTAATTGAAACTAATGTGCACCTTGGATAGACTCAGATAATTTAATTAAAACTAGATATTGAATTCTAGATCTCTTGTTCATCTAGAATTTACTTATCCAAGTTCTTGTGTAATTATTTCTTAGTTGAAACCTCATCAGAATGTTGAGATTAAACAAAAAAATGCCAATATGAGTTTAGATGAAGGGGAATAAGTAAAGTCATCAATTCACTCCTGCAAATAAAAGTCAATGGAAGTATGAAACAAGGGACCTAAACATTATCTAAGAATGTCTTGGTTTATATTATTATCATTGTACAATAAGAACCTCATCGAAATCTTGAAATTAAATTAAAAAATGCCAATATGAATATAGACATTTAAAACACATAATTTAACACACATTTTTTGTCACCATCCTGCAAAGAAAAATCAATGGAAGTATCAATGGAAGCTTCTATAAGAGGGAGATACATTATGTAAGAATGTCAAGGGTTAACTTGTTACAATCTTAAGGGTTGGAACTTAATCACCCTTGGTGGCCGGCAAGTTATGCAAGATAATGATTGCTCTGATCTAATGTTAACTATTGCATCATCAATTGAGAATCTAAATTGTGATGATACCTCATCAAGGTATTCTAGGAGCTCCCTTTTTCTGAGATTCCAATTTGTAGTGACAATTATTTTCCTTGATTGAAAATCTGGATGAATCAATACTTCTAACTCAAATTCTGGAAAGCTCTCCTCTGAGTCCAAGGCTATCCAAAGTCCAAACTTTTTTTTCGACCTTCTATAGTCATATCCTAAAACCAGAGATTGTCGACATATCTGATATGAGATTGAAAGAGAATTTGGACTAACTTTACATAAAATAATGTCACCTAGATTTTGAATTCTTTGCTATCCCATTCCCTACCTAAAACATCATCAATCTCTGAAATAGAGACTCTCCTATTCAACCACATTGTTTTTGTTTTCTGTAATAACATGTTTTTAAAGCATGCTGCAAAGACATGAATAGGCAAAAACCAAATTTCATTTTGCATAGAAAACTTGAAACTGTTGAATGATCAGGAGCATCCCAATCTAATGAAGAGATGCAAGGAGTAGGTACATGTACAAGATTTCCATAAGAACGCCTCCCTGATGGCACTTGATAATCTCCGTAATGGACAAATAACTCTATGTTATTGAAAAACAGAACAGATTTGTTTGCATACATGAGTTTTGCATATTCCTTATGAAGAACTCTGAATGTTCCTGTTAAACATTCAATAGGTTGCCATTCCACAATATTTGAAGGAAAGATATATGCAGTACAAAAACATGAGGTTACACGATTGGAAGGACGACGAGAAGAAGAAGCCATTTGAACTTAGAAGAAAAAGAATGTTCAAAGCGAGAAATCGATGTTCACAAATTTTGGTAGTATTTATAGAGAAAAAGGCTTTGTACACATGGAAACTTTTGATTTGATGTAAACCCTACTACTGACTGATCATGAAATTTTGTGAACCCAAAAATATTTCGTATCTTCAAAAATCAATTCCTTCTTGGAAATTTGAGAATATTCTTTGTGTGGTGTGCAAAAATATTGTTTTTTGCATCAAACGAAAAAATTGTACACTCAATACGAGAATCTTCATCACTTTAGAGGCGCTTTTAGAGAGTATTGTATTTAAAAAAGCATTTCTTCATACGGGTAAAAGAGATAGAAATGATATATTCTTGTACACGTGGAAAGAATCTATTTGTCAATTTCCTTAGTCCTTGATTAGCAAACAGCCTCTTTTCGGCTATTTTTCACCCTAATGCTACAATCTAGGATAGGTAATTCCTAACTTATAGGGAATATTTTCATCTCTATATCTATGCACAGTCTAGTTCAAAATTTAGAGATCCCACATATGTGTGTGTTTCTAGATAATTTGGAAGCACCTTAGTAGGCGTGTGAGCTAAGATATCCCCTTTCTTGAGTGTTTGGGTGCGTTTGAACAAGGTTTTGTGTAGCCACAAGTAACACACAGAATTCTATTTGAGCACTCTAGATTGCACAGAGTGTTGAGAACTCTTCATTAGTCATATGTCACTAGATTCTTGTGATATTTGGATTATTCTAAAGCTAAATAAGTTATCTAAATTTGGTTAAAGTCTCCGATCATTTCTTTGCATATTCTAAGAGAATCAGGTTTAGGAGTGAATAGGTGTCTATTTGTGTTCACCTAGTGAAGAGAAAATTTAGTATGTCTTGAAGGTATTGGTTCTTCCACTGGGAGTAACCAATTTAAGTCAAGGTATCGGTATGTATGCCAAGGCTCTTGGGTTCAGCCTAGATGCTAACAGAGACTGGATTGTTTCATTAAGAAGAGGTTCTATGAAGTTGCCTGTGAGGACATTATAGCTCCAAGGCTACATAGGGAAGTTCCAAATTCTTCCAATAGTGGTATTAGATATATTCAACACATTAAACTCATTCAAGAGGATCCTAAGAAGACTCTGAAGTAGTTTGAAGGAAGAAAATTTTCTACATCAAGCCAAAAGGCACACACTAAGCAAGGGGGATCCTACTAGTGAAGAAGGAAGACATAAGCATCATCCATTGGATACATCTTGAAAATCAAAGGTAAATTGTTTGTTATTATTCATTTCCTCTTCATCAAAGAGAGCTATTAGAGTGCATTAGAATGCAACATGTGAGGTTATAACACTCAAATCAAGAATTTGGACAAGAATAATTATAGAGCCATGGAACTTTAGGATCTTTGGTTATCTTTTCCATTCCCTTCAACCTTTGAATGTTTATGTGTCCATACCTTTTGTGCTATAGATCCAATTGTGCCACTGTCGTGTTCCAAAATGTGAACTAAATGTGTCATTGAATTTAGGCTTCACATCAAAGCTAAACAACATTTCTTTGTTTCATCCTTTGCATATCAATTAGTATACTTCTTTAGGGAAACATCCTTTCTTATTAAACTTGACCTACAAACATCTTTCAACCATTTTCCATAGAGAAACAAAATTCTTTGTTATTGTGGGAACATGAAACACATCTTTCGAGCACTTTGCTTTATCATCAAATGCTATATAGGCTTTGGATTCAAAAATAATTATATCTCCTAACATCCAAAAACTAGTAGTAACACCTCCAGCGGTTGGACAAGGATCGAAATATAAAGTAATTTTTTTTTACTTGATAACAATGCAAACCAGAAGGATTTTATCCATTTTCATTAAACTCACGGTCTAACATTACATCACCTATGTGCATGATAGCATGAGGAAGATCACCAAGTGTTTCTACATGCTCTTTGGTTGATGGCACCTACATGTTTGAGAAGAAATCCTTGTTGCAACTCATGTGGCTGCTACACCCACTATCAATGTACCAAGTATTTGGTCCTTGTGTCTTATAGTCACTCATCTACATCAAGGCTAGCATACTTTCATTTTCATTTGAATTAGATGCATAATTACCTTAAACTTCATACGTTGAATTTGTCTTCTCCCTTTGATAGCAGTCTCTTGCATAGTGGCCATTCTTGCCACAAAGGAAGCATCCTTTTGTATTATGCTTATCTCTATTTTTTGTTGACCTTCCTACTCTTCCTCTAAACATCCCTCTTCCTCTAAATAGATAATATTTTTTCTATTCTTCTTGATGAGAATCACCATTTGATCCTCTAGCTTCTCTTCATTTTCCTGTGCCTTGATTCCTTCCTCTTCCTGTGCCTTTAACCACGTAGATGGCTTGGGCTTCATTGGCCTTTGCTTTTGAGCCTCCAATATTAATTTCCTTAGTGACCATTAAGGCCACCAACTACTCAAAATCTAGAAGAGAATCTCACCATACATAGATTTTGTAAAAGCCTTCCACTTTTCATCATCCCTAAGACCATTTAATGTATATGAAACTAGGTCATCATTGTCTATGTGAAAACCTATAGAGCCTAATGCATAATTGAAATATTTTCTATTCAATATGTAATCATTTATGTTGCTACTAGGGGTTTTTCTCAAGTTTTGAAGTTCATTCTTCAATTGAATCATCCTAGCTTTAGTCGAGGTGGAGTAGAGTCTCTCTAGTGTTTCCCATACATTCATGGAAGTATTTAAGTCTTGTATAGCCCAATCATGGCATTGCTAATATGTTATGAAAGTATGAAGATGAATCACTTATCCCTTTTCTTCCACTCATTGAAATTCCTTCACTGATCAAGAGTTGGAATTTCTCCTAATCTATGTCCTGCATATGTACCACTAACGAGACCCCATAATCCTTTTCCCATAAGATAACTAGAGATCCTAAACTTCCATGGCTAATAATCATTCTTTTCAACCTCTCTATTTGAGTGTTATACTTTGACATGATGTGTTCTAATCTTTGATGCAGAGGAACTGAGTAATAACAAAAGCTTTACCTTTGATCTTCAAGATGTATCCAATAGATGATGCTTATGTCTTCCTTCTTCACAAGTAGACTCCCCCTTTCTTGGTGTGTTCCTTTGAGCTTGATCCAAGACTTCTTCCTTCAAACGTCTTTAGAGTCTTTGTAGGTTCCTCTCGAATGATTTGAACGTGTTTAATACCTCTCATACTTGTTATGGGAGAATTTGTGTAATAAAGTAAGTTTATGGTCTGTAAGTCCAGCCCCTTTAGACGGATCTGAAATTGGACATTGTTTGGTCATCCATGTGTATGACCAAAGATCTCAAGTTTAGACTTACTAGGAGGTCTTGTGCTCTTGTGAACAAGTGATCCACTTAGCTTAGTGGTTAAGACTGAAGGATGTGAAGGAGGAGGTCTTGGGTTCAATCCCCATGGGAGACATGGGGAGAGTATTTTGCCAAAGAGATCTAGAGCCTTCTAGAAGCATCCACTTGAGTAACTCCAGTTTACTAGGACACTTGGTGCACATGAAGTTACATGGCTGACACATGGATGGTTAGTATCCACCTGCCTAACAAGGGAGTCCCTTGGAGAGAGCTATATATAGAGGAATTTGGTTGGGAGGAGAGACATCTCTCTAGCACGTGGTGGTCGTAATCTGGCATTGGTATCAAAGCTCTAGGCAAGCTCCCATGGTGACCTTGATGGCTCATCATCATCTTCCATCTCTAAGAGAGTTCTCATAAAAACCTTGGCTGATATTTTCTCATCATTCTCTCATGCGGTCGTCATCTTCTCCCTATTTTCGAATTCGGACGGTGTCATGACTAGTGGCATTTTTCTTTTCATGGGTGTGGAGATGTTTATCCCGATTTTCTCTCGGGGGCATACCTCAAACTAGAGGTTGCAAAAGAGAGGGCTATATGCAAATAATGGCACGCAAGGCTTGACCTCGTGACATCAATCAGGAGCACATCTCTTCTAACCGAGAGACCCGACGGTGGTGCTATCTCATAAGGGTTATATTTTTATGCTATATTAGCTTCCGCAAGCTAAAACAAGGAAATAGTATCTTCAGCGGGTTGCATTGTAGGCTTGAGCCTCCGATGTCAAATTGCACATGCGAATTTTGTGTTATCTACGCACCCGATTATTAATCTTTAGGCGATGCTGCAAAAGCTCTTATCACAAGCAAGAAAAATGGAGGAAGTTCTCTAGAAGTCAAGGGATTCAAACTCTCGAGCTTTGCAGGAGAGCGCTCGCTTATACCACTCTCCATGCTAATGTAGCTTCGTAATGTGTATGAACCAGAGGTGTAGTTCAAGGAGGAATTTCCAAAACAAATAAGATCTATAGCATCGTAATCGGGGATTGAACCCGTGACGTACACAAGAGTGTATCGTTTGTTTATCCATGAGAACATGGTAAGAATATAGCATAATTAGTAAGAGTTTAGATCTTCAACTATATTCCTCAAGAGCTTGAATTATGTACAATAAAAACATGCCTGAATTCTATTAGGTGGAGAGAATGGGTCTTGAACTGTCTAACTCGGCAACCGCTAGGATTCAATCCATCGAGCTCCATATCATGAGGATAGAGATCTATCCACTAAGTGAAAGACCTATGCATGTTATCAATCTTTGTTTATTTGGCACATTTTTGTTTCTCCTCTGCTATACTCGATCTAAGCCAAGTGGAGTTGATTACTCCTCGTTGATTTGGCCTCAGAAGAAGCTTTTCCTTTTTGAGATCTTTGCTTTATTCCAATCCTAGTTGAAGTGAAGCATCATCCATACATCATCGGAAGGCAAAGGATGGGCTAAGACAAACATAGTCCAAGAAAGGCTTCATGAGGAAGGAACAATCTTCAATAAGGAGTATGTATTTTTTCTTATGGACCAAAGGACAAAAAAGGGCTCTTCTTGGGGATCAATGGAGGGATGTAGCTCTATTTAGAGCTAAGTACCTTAAAAATTGATGTTTTCATTTCAACATGTGCTTTGTTCTATGCTTTCATATAGAATGCATTGATATTATCATTGACGTAATGAAGGAATCTTCAATTTTAGCATTGTATGCAAATTAATGAAAGCAAAATAGGAGAGCATTGAAGTATGAAAACACCTATCAATCATAGACATGCATCTACGAAAGAATATTGGTGCATTTCTTCTTTTCAAAGAATGTTTTCATGCACAAAACACGTTTTTTTCTTGCTTAGAAAAGGTAGTTAATGCTCAAGTTTATGCATATCAATGGTTATATATTTTTAAAAAGCTATCAAGTAGAATGTTTGTGCATGCATGATTGGGAACATGCATTTTCAAGCTCAAGAATTTCTTGATTCAAGTTTGGTGCTCGAAAGTTTGACTTTGAACTCATTCTTTCAACTAAGGATAGATTGACTAAGTTGAACACCAAATTCCTAGTGTAACTTGGAAAATTCAATCCGTTTCATTCTAAGGAATGCACAAGAATTATATTCTCAGTAAGGAATCATAAAGATTGAATATAGGCATGAGCTTAGTCTCAAGTAAAGCATTATTTGAATACTAAACTCATCAATAGAACCTCAGTGGGTCGACACACTGATGTTGGTTACCGCACTAGTATCTTGTGGTTGGATGATGTTTTCAAGTTGCTTTGAATGTTTTTGAGAATCCAGCTTATTTCTCTTAAAGATAAAGAAAATGCTTCAATACCCTGTTGAAACAGATCTTTGAGAAGTTAAAGTCCTGAGTCATCTAGACTTTGACGCATAGCGAGTTTACGTATCTTCGAAGTTTGAATTGGTTGAACAGAGTTTTAGTTGTTTCTTTTCGCTTTCCAAATCTTTCCGATTTGACTAACATATGCTATCTGATTCTTTTCATAAAAGTCAAGGGTTAGCTGGATAAAACCACGTAACTAAATTAAACATTCTAGATAGATGTTTTGTACAAGAACCTTTTCAAACATCGAAAGATGATAAGTTCAAGATTGACTTATTCATTTGGGTTTGTTTCAAGTTATAGCATAAATGATTTCCTAGAGTCCAGTATACTCTAGAATAGAGAAGTTAGGAATTGCTCAGCAAATTGACAAGTCCTAAGACCTTTTAGCTCAAGTCTTTGCAAAAAGTGTCCTAAGTTGGACAATTTTCATTTTGAATTTGAACTGGTCAAGTTATAGTATGGTTGACTCAAAGAAAATGGTAAACTTTCTCCTACAGTTTACATACAATTTTCAAACTCATTAGGACAAGGTAGTCCCCTAGTCGGGTGAAAAAAATCAAGTAACTGTTGGATAGGAGTTAACCATTGTACAAACATCCAAGTTAGATGTTTGGGACAACCAAACTTCAAGTTTCCAAACCAAATTCAACTGAATCAAGAGTTCTTAAAATTTTGTGAGGGATAAGAATCATGCCTTTGTTACCAAGTTCATGCACCAATCATGCCCAAAAATGGACTAGTAACTTGAATCCACCTAGTTCACATGTTTGTGCCTAGATGGCACATCAAGAAACTATGAATTGGCTAGGGATGTTTTTAGATCCACCCTTATTATTCATTCACTACTTTGTACTTTGATAGTTTATCAAAGTGCATAGCGAGACACTGTTTTGAATCATTTGGGCAAAGATGCCACCATAGAGATGAGACATGTTCTTCTAGTTTTAGAACATGACCATGTTCTTCAAGTTTTTGAACATGAGGCTACTATAGATATATAGCTCTATTTTCAATGATGAAAATATTTTCCCAAGGGGGGAAGAATGTAATAAAGTAAGTTTATAATCTATGGGTCCGACCGGTTTAGAGGGATCTGAAGTCAAACACCGTTTGGTCATCCGTGTGTATGACCAAAGATCTCAAGTTTAGACTTACTAGGAGGTCTTGTGCTCTTGTGAATAAGTGATCCACTTAGCTTACTGGTTAAGTCTCAAGGATGTGAAGGAGGAGGTCTTGGGTTCAATCCCCATGGGAGACATGTGGAGAGTATTTTGCCCAAAGAGATCTAGAGCCTTCTAGAAGCATCCACTCTGGGAGAACCAATACCTTCAAGAAAGACTAAATTTTCTCTTGACTAAGTGTACACAGATAGACACTTGTTCATGGTTAATCTTCGTTCTCTCAAAATGTGCAAAGAATGGATCCGAGATCCAACAAGCTTTAGATAACATAATTATTTTTCAAAAAGACCAAAGATTACAAGAACTGAGTGAGATGTAAACAATGCTCAACACATAGAGCATTGTAGAGTGCTCACACAAAATTTTGTAAGTTAGCTATCGTTACACAAAACCTTATTCAAATTCACCCAAGCAAGCATTCCTACCTTAGCTCCGGTACCTACTAACTTGCTTCCAAACTACCTAGGTGCACACACATATGTGGGGTCTCTCTCATTGAAGCTGTGTGTGTGTAGATATAGAGATCAAAAAATTCCTTATAAGTTAGGAATTACTTTCCTAGATTATATGCCATTCTTCCACCTAAGTGTGATTCAAATTCTAGCTCTTGAAGGAAGGATTCAAATTTAAATTTGATTTGCAATTTCTTATGCTTGATTGCTTGCTTTATGGGGCCCTAAGTGGCATCCATCTGATGGTCCTAACTCGATTGAGGTTGAAGCTTGTATTTCAACAAGTTCCATAGTTACTTGAAGAAAAGAGACTACTCAAATATCTGAAGGGTACACTCAATGAAGCTCTATTTTATTCATTGGAGTATAAGTTGTAGGTAAAAGCCTATAGAGATGGTGTTTGGGCTAGATCCAAAGAGGACACAAGAAGCACAAGTGGATATGGAGTGATGTGTGGCAACAAAGTCATCTTTTGGATTGCAAAGAAGCAATGAATAGTTTCCCTCGCATCCATTGAAACTGAATATAAGGCATTAGCTCAAGTGACTTGTGATCTTATGTGTCTCAAGAAGCTAATGTTTGAGTTAAACTTGCAAGTTAATCAATTTCCAATTATGTGTGACCATATGAGTAATGTTTACCTATTTGCCAATCCCATGTTCCATGATAGAAGAAGACACATAGAGGTACACTATCATTACATCAGAGAGAAGGTGCGGGCTAAAGAAGTTCAAGTGCAACATATAAATATCAAGGACCAATGTGCTGACATGTTGACCAAAGATTTGCACTCAATGAAGTTAGCAAAGTTCAAGAAAGGCATTGGATTGTTGGAGCTAGGATGAAGAATTGGAGCTTGAAGCTTGAGGGAGTGTTGAAATACAAGCTTCAACCTTAGTCTTATTTAGACGATCATATGGATTCCACTTGGAGTCTCACAAAAGAAAGCATTCAAGTACATATAATCATGAATCAAATTCGAATTTGAATCTTCTCATGAAAATTCAAAATTTGAATCACACTTAGGTGTGAGTAGTTGCCTTTAATCTAGGAAAAGTAATTGTTGAATTATAGGGAATCTTTTCATCCCTACATCTACACACACTTAGCTTCAAATTTGAGTGATCTTGGATATGTGTGTACTTCTAGGTAGTTTGGAAGCAAGTTAGTAGGCCCCTCTGATAGCTCCCTGGTTGCTTACTTGGGTGAGTTTGAATAAGGATTTGTGTAGCCATAGCTAACACACAAAACTTTGTGTGAGCACTCTAGATTTCTCTAAGTGTTGAGAATTGTTCATTAGTCATATCTCAATCAATTGTTCTAAACTTTAGCTTTTTGGAAAGATAATTTAGCTACCTAAATTTGATTGAAGTCTTGGATCAATTATGTGCATATTCAGAGAGAACCAAGTTCAAGAATGAATAAGTCTCTATTTATCTACACCTAGTGAAGAGCAAATTTAGTCCCTCTTGAAGGTATTGCTTCTCTTAGTAGGAGTAACCAGTTTGAATGCAATACCTTGCATTGGCAAGGCCTGAAAGTCTAGATTATGTGTGAAAAATGTGTCAAGTTTAGTCTACATATTCTCAAAAGTTCAATCATTTCATTAAGTAATGGTTTTGCGAGGTTTCCTATGAGGACACTATAGCTTCAAGGCTACATAGGGAAGTTGCAAATTCTCCCAAAATATGTATGTATGTATGTGTGTGTATGTATATATTTATATATATATATATATATATATATATATATATATGTATATATATATATATGTATGTATGTATGTATATATATATATATATATATATGTATGTATATATATATATATATATATATATATATATATATATATATATATATATATATATATATATATATATATATATATATATATATATATATATATATATATATATATATATATATATATATATATATATATATGTATATATATATATATATGTATGTATATATATATATATATACATATATATATATATATATATATATATATATATATATATATATATATATATATATATATATATATATATATATATATATATATATATATATATATATATACATATATATATATGTGTGTGTGTGTGTGAATGTATGTATGCATGCATGTATGTATGTATATATATATATATATATATAATTACCATTTCTAATTACATATATTATGTAAAATAAAGGTCCCATAGATACGTATGCACAAACATACACGTGTGCGTACATATATACATATATAAATATGTACATAGAATACCTATGTAAGTTCATACATCTACGCATGTACATGCATACATACGTTTAGATATAAACGAGAGTTCAAGGAGAATATTCCTTCTACTCAACAAGATTTCAAGAATATTCCTATTTTTCTATAATTAATGAATGCGCTCTCCTTTATTTTTCTTCAAGTTCTTAGTTCAGCTACTACGATTGCTTCTTCAAAAAATTCATTACTTTGGATGAAAGAAAGGAGATATGATAGAAACTTGATTATTATAAACTTGATTTTCAATTTCTTTTCTCTACTGTTTATTCTTAGAAAATGAGAATCTAGATCTGATTGGAAAATGTAGTAAGGTCCATAGGTAGGATTTTATTGATCTTCAACTAATAATAGAAAATGATCCACAAGTAGTTTCGTTAAATCTTCTTCCAATAAATCCAACAACAAACAAACCAATAAATCCAATAAATCCCATGTTGCAAGGTTACATTCCATCCGTCTTATTTTTTGTATCTCTTATTTAGGACTGTTAGTATTTCATTATTTTTGGATATGAAGAGTTCTTTTTGATAATCAAAGTATCTCCCTAAAGTTTTGGATATGAAGAGTTCTTTTTGCCTAATTTTTGGTGTTTCGAAACGTTTTCCAAGATTTTCTCATCATGATTTTGTGTAAAAACTTAGATAAAGTTATGACCGCATTTCTACATGAATTTCTACATATACGAAATAAAATCAAGAAGACTATCTATTCATAAACAATGGAAGGATTGAGTACATAAAAAATATGTCAGTAAATATAGCCATTATACATACCAATATTTACATGATCATAGCCATAAAAAATTAATCAGACCAATAATCATAAGCAGTATCATATATAAAATTATAAACATATATAAACATATCTTCTGTATAGTACATCCCTCTAGAAGTAATCATAATAATGTAAAAAACATGAAGATGAACATAAACATAATTACAACCATAACGATATTAGGAATTGCAACACTAGCCATAAGTCATCCAATCTCAATAATCATATATGTAACAATAATCATAACCATCATTATAACCATAGTCATAAATGTAACCATAACTAGAGCTATAACACTAACAATAACAATGATCATAACAATAAACATAAAAATAATCACAGACATAAGCCTTACCCGAACCATAACCATAATCATAACCATAACCATGACCATGACCATGACCATGACCATGACCATGACCACGACCATAACCATAACCATAACCATAACCATAATCATAATCATAACCATAACCATAACCATAGCCATAACCATAACCATATCCATAACCACAACCAAAACCAAAACTATAATAGTAATCATAACCTTAGCCGTAGTTTTACAAACCATATATCCAAGGAAATATTTTATAGTTTAAAAAAATGTAAGTTCGTGTGTATTTTTGGATATGCTAGTTTGAGAGCAACAAACGATAGATTTTGATAGAAAAAAAATAAACATCGATGAACATGAATGGTGTCTACATTTCATGCTTTAAAGGTGGTTCCATCAAAAGTTTTAGTGCCAAAGTGACTAATGTATTTGACTTAGAGACTATAAATTAGTTTGCAAACCAAGCAGTTATTAAAGGTAATCTCAAAATTGTCAAGAATTTTGAACCTATAGCCATAATAAGAAGTCTTTTTAGTACTATAAGAAATTGCATCGGGCAAAATACCTAGATCGAAATCTCTCAACCAACCCATCCTGACTCGAATCTCACCACCAATACCATGGAGTGCAAAAATCTTCTTGGCATGAAAAAATATATGGTGGAGCTTTTCAAACATCCTCTAAGAATAGCGATCATTGTTTTTTGGACGTCCCTTACGAACTTGCTTTTTGAGGCTAGATTTTTAGGGGCGTCATAAACTATATAATCAAGGCCAAGGGTCATTGTTGGATATCTTCTCAAGGAGTTCAAGTGCTCAATGCAAGGAGATCAAGGAGGAATTTGGAGGAGGTGTTCTCTACTCTTGGAGTATCTAGAGAAGTTCTTTTCAGTGAATCATCAACATTACTTGTTGAGTTACTATGAGTAACAAGTATATTTTTGTCCTTACTTGTTCATTCACTAGTTTCTTATTTGGGTTAATAAAAATTCAGGTTTGTTGTAAAACACTTCTAAACTGATCATATTCTCCATATTCTCACACACACGCACACACTCTTCATATCTCTTACGCACTTTGCAAATAATTTCTTGTATCTAGTTCCTACTTTTGCCTAGATTCAGATATTTCTAGATTCTATCATTTTCACACATTGTAATTTGACATTCCAATATAAGATAGTGTAGTTGATCATCCTAGCTTATCGTTACAACTTTAAACTCTTGGCTATTCTCTCTCTATCTCTCACTTATCATCTATTTTTAAGTCTTAAGATGTGTATCCTAAGGTTCATGTGTTGGAAGATCTTATAAACTTGTGATTTATTGTTATTGTAGCCCACCACATTTCCAAAATTTGATAGCAGAGCATACTTGATGTTCTCTCTTAAACAAGATGAGTGATTATAGACTTGAGAATGAAGAAAAGCTTGAGGGAATGTCTAATCATCCAATTTGAATTTTTATGATGATGAATCTATTAGTATCAAAAGACTTATTGAATATTGTGAATGGAATTTGTGCAAGGCCAAGACAACTCAAAGAAAAAGCTAGTTCATCTTCTACAAGAATTTATGTTCCTATTTCTACTCAATAGGAGGTTAGTGAAGAAGAAGAAATTACTTCATCATGAGAAGTCCATACTACTACTTGATTACTTCCTATAGAAGAGAAATCCAGACGGGATTCAAGGGATGCACAAACACTTTAATATATTGGAATGGGAGTGAAAATGCATATTATACCCCTAATTAGGTCATGCCAAACCTCTTGTGAGGCTTGGTTGGAGTTCCAGAATCTTTATAAGAGTAGAAACCCTGCTAGGAAGGCTCATCTAAGGAGAGAGCTAGGCAACACAAGGATGAAAGTTGATGAATCAGTTCAATCACATATTCTGAAGCTCAAAGACTTATGAGATTAGGTATTAAATGTTGGATTAAATATTTTAGATGAAGAGATGGTGAACACACATTTAAACTCACTTCCATCGTATCATGCTTCTATTACTTCTTTATCTCTCACTACAAAAGATAGAGAACTTTTATCTAAAGAGCTATAGTTCCCCTTAATTCAAGATGAATATCAACAAAAGGTTATGGCAGAGAACGATGAATCCATGTTATTATCATCAAAGGAAAAGAAGAAGAAGGATACAACAAAGGAGAAGAAGAGTCAACAATCCAGGAAGGAAAGTAGGTCTTCTAATCTTAAGTCTTCTAGTCCTTCCCCTAATGCTTCCTCTACACCCAAAGAAAAGTCTTCGACTACATCTGATTCAAAGAAAGAAGTATGCCATTACTATATGAAACTACGTCATTACATAGTACAATGCAAAAGAAGGATTTAAAATGAGAAGAAGAAATCATCAGGTAATAGTGTTGAAGATGATCCAAAAGCTAAATCTTCAAAGTTAGATTCATATGCATGTGTTACTGTTGAAGAGGTAGGTTTTCATAAGATAGAATGAAATGCAATCTCAGATAATCCTTGGATTTTTTATTCTAGAGCTTCTAAGCATATGAAAAGTTGCAAAAAGGTATTTTCTTCCCTTTCTAACTCTTTAGGTAGGAGAGTGACCATTGCAGATGGTCGTGATTTAGATATTGTAGATGTTGGAGAAGTAAACCTTAAAGCTAGAATATGTGTAAATTTCATAACTTCTAATGTTCTTTATGTTCGAGACATGAAGAAAGATTCATGACAGATCCTCTCACCTAATGAGGAGCATTGTCTACTTCAAGGTGAAAATAGAAGTGGCATGCTTGCATTGTCCAAAATAAGTCATGCTAATAATTGCTAGGTATATGACACCTATGGAGAATATGAAGTTATGGCATGCTAGATTTGGTCATATTAGTTACATAGCTCTCAAGCATATCAAAGATCAAGGTATCATGGATATTTTGCCTAATTTTATTGTATTAAATAATGTAGAGTCATGTGAAATATTTCTTGAAGGAAAGCTTCACAAAACTAATTGTTAAGAAGCATGGATACATCACAACCATAAGGAATTTGTAGATCATACATTCAGATGTGAATTGTCTGATGAGAACAGATTCTATTCAAGGTTTAAGGTACTTTGTTACTTGCATTAATGATTTCTCAAGATATTCGTGGATTTATGGTCTTAAAGTAAAGTAAGATGTTTTTCCAACATTTAGGAATTTCTTAAGTATAGTTGAAAATGAATGTAAGTCAAAGATCGGGATTGTAAGAAGTGATAGAGGAGGAGAGTAGATTTAAAGGACTTCAAGTTTTTTCTTGAAGACAAAGGGATCTCTCATCAACTCACTATTTCTTACATGCATGAAAAAAATGGTGTTGTAGAGAGAAAGAATAGATCTCTAAAGAATATTTATCGTTGTTTTTTCAAAGTGTCTTGTGAACTTCATTTTTAAAGCTAGCTTTTCAAGGGACTCATAAACTATATAATCAAGGCCAAGGGCCATTTTTGGATATCTTCTCAAGGAGTTATAGTGCTCAACACAAGGAGATCAAGGAGAAGTTTAGAGGAGGTGTGCTCTACTATTTGAGTATCTGGAGAAGTCTGTGTCAACCAACCATCATCTATTTTTGAGTTTACGGTGTTTATGCTAAGGTTCATGTGTTGGAAGATCTTGCAAACATATGACTTATTGTTATTGTGGCCCACCCCACTTCCAAAATTCATTATCTAGATGGGTAGAAAATACTTCAAAAACTCATTCAGAAAATTAGGTATCAATAAACAAAAAATCATTGTCATGGAAGATTTAATCACATGTTTTTTTAATACATTGATTTTTGCAAAACTCCCTTATGAATTACATCGTGTTGAAAATGAGTAGTGCTAGGTGCTCACTACCCTGATGATTTACTAAGCTATTTATATTTCTTAGTAAGTTTTTGCAAAATGCAAAGTTAGATAAAAATGTTTCTATGATGTCACAAACAATAAACGTTTATGGCGATGTCACAAAAAAAAATTCCTTAGCCCCTTGAGTGTAAAAGGTTCTACATCATCATTTCTTGATTTATTATAATTGTTAAATGTTATTTATTCTAATGGCCATGTAATAGTGACACATAACATGTGCAAACATGTAACATTGGCGCACATATAGTTATTTTTCTCCATCAGGGTATTTTAGTCAGTGGCCATGGCTAAAAGAAATGATGTATTTTGTATGTTGGCTATTGAGGATAAGTTCGATGGTACAAATTACCCATTGTGGGCTTATATGAAGCGACATGTATTAGTTGCAAACTGGCTGTAGAATATTGTGTAGGGTGTTGAAAAACGTTCTATTACACCTGCAAATACACGTATTGAAGTTGATGCAGATTGTTTCCTTTCCACTTCTTATCACATCTCTCTCATTGTAGATATGAGGGACTTATTGAGAATTCAAAGTCAAAAGCAAGTTTCTTTAAAATTGTCAATCCAAGAATAAGCTTACTGGATTGTTGCTTAAAGAGTAATGCTTCACAAACCATAAATCATTCATAAAGAAATAATACATGTTAAGACACTTAAGAAGTCAATTAGGAATGAATGAAGAAAACACGAATTTTTGAAAATCACGAATCTCTCCAAAGATATGGCTTAAAATTTGAAATGATCATATCTCACTGAATACAACATCAAATTGAATGATTCAAGTGGCTACTTCAAGAAATTTTTCTAGCAAAATTTAGATATGACAAAAGAAACTACTTATCTCCATCATATGTGAAGATGCAATCAATTCAAAATACGACGACTCTCTTCATTCCACAGGAATTCAAGATTCCATCAAAAATCATTCAAGAAAAGACTTTCCATTAAGCATAACACTCTCATCCAATGAATATAACACCAAAATCATCACAGAGAACTCTCAATGAGGAAATCACGATCAAGAAGAAGATACATAGCCAAAGGAAGAACTCTATTTCTCTCAAAAATTGTGTACAAGAATGAGAATTGTCCTTTCTTCCTCTAATCTGCCTCCTATTATACTAAGTATCAAGTCTTCATTTTTCACAAGTACTTTGTGAAATCCATGACATTTTCAACCTATAATACACATAATGTTACAAAGGGGATAGATCGGTTATGAGAGAGAATCAAGCTTAAAAGAAGATCAAGCTTGATTTATAAATTCTTTTTTCAACATCCTCCCCCTCCTAAGCTTTTTGATGTCCTCATCAAAAAATCTTTAATAGAGCAATCCTTTGGCTAATATTTTTCTTTTTTAATTTTCTATTTCTAGATTGTAGCTTCTTGCAATTGTATGTACTTTTAGCATTCCTCAGAATTGATATTGTGTATGAGTTCTATCATAGCTTTCCTCCAATTGACATCTGCTTCTGGAGTATCAATCGTATTTCTACTTTGATATTCTAAGAAAATTCTTTCATATGCTACTATTTTGGCTTCAAGACCCAAAGAAATTCTGCCAAAAAAATTTGATTCTATTTCAAAAAATCCTATTGAAAATGCATCTTCAAAAGTCTGTAAATATATACTCTGCATGAACATAACTCTGACAAAATATGCCATTAGACATAATCCATCAAGCATCTCGATAAGATCAAATAAAAGAGTATCTCCACCGGACTAAAAGCCCAAAAATTTAAGAGTTCTAATTTCTATTAGATAGTTCCCCTTGATCATTTATGTTTTTAGGATCTAGAGTAACTATGTAAGTGGTTCCATCTCTCTCTCTCTATGTATTTATTATCAACAAATTGGGTTATGGGATAAATAATGAATTTGTCCTCAATCTGGCTACATATCTTTGTAATCCATCCTTGTATATGTAAGTTCCAAATCTACTTGTGAGTTCATATTTCAACATGTTCCTATAATCCCCTTTATTTTCCTATTCTTCTTGAAAGTTCAAATGTTTCCAAAAATTCATGATTTTTTAATTCCAGTTAACTTCAAAAATTCACATTCTTTCAAGTTGAACTATTTCCAAAAATTCACGATTTTTTAAGTTCAAAAGTTAACTCCAAAAATTTGGGATTTTTTAAGTTCAAAAGTTTCCAAACATTTGCGATTCTTTAAGTTCAACTGTTTCCAAACATTCATGATTCTTTAAGTTCAATTGTTTCCAAAAATTCACGATTTTTTAGCTTCAAAAGTCTCCAAAAATTTGCGATTTTACAAGCTCAAAAGTTTCCAAGCATTCACGATTCTTTAAGTTGAAAAGTTTCGAAACATTTGTTATTCTTTAAGTTCAAAAGTTTCCAAAAATTGTCAATTCTTTCCCTCCAGTTAACTCCAAAAATTTGTGATTCTTTAAGTTCAAAAGTTTTCAAACATTCGTGATTTTTTAAGTTCAAAAGTTTCCAAACACTCGTGATTCTTTAAGTTCAAAAGTTTCCAAACATTCACGATTTTTTAAGTTCAAAAGTTTCCAAAAATTTGGGATTGTTTAAGTTCAAAAGTTTCCAAACATTCACGATTCTTTAGGTTCAAAAGTTTCCGAACATTCGCAATTCTTTAAGTTCAAAACTTTTCAAAAATTCGCGATTCTTTCCCTCCAGTTAACTCCAAAAATTTGTGATTCTTTAAGTTCAAAAAAATTCCAAACATTTGCAATTTTTTAAGTTCAAAAGTTTCCAAACATTCATGATTCTTTAAGTTCAAAAGTTTCCAAACATTCATGATTGTTTTAAGTTCAAAAGTTTCCAAAAATATGCAATTATTTCCCTCCAGTTAACTCCAAAAATTTACAATTCTTTCCCTCCAGTTAACTCCAAAAATTTACGATTCTTTAAGTTCAAAAATCTCCAAAAATTCATGATTTTTTAAGTTGAAAAGTTTCCAAACATTAGCGATTCTTTAAGTTCAAAAGTTTCCAAATATTCATGATTTTTTTAGTTCAAAAGTTTCCAAAACTTCGTGATTCTTTCCCCCCAGTTAACTTCAAAAATTTCCGATTCTTTCAAGTTCTTTTAGAAATTCACGATTTGTTTTTTTCAACTCTTTCTGATACCATTTTCGTAATGCTGTATGTATTTTTACCATAATATGTTTCCCTTATTCCTTCACCAATGTCTCATTACTTCTCTTAATCCAAAAGATCAATATTAATAAAGAAAAGCTATGTTCAGAGATTTGCACCTTCTTTTTTTCCACTTCTCACTCCTGAATGTTCAAGAATTCACAATAAGAGTCACCTCTTTTCTATCTTTGTCTCTTGAACAGTCTTAATCAAGAAGAGTTTATCTTAAATTAAAGAAAGCTTACACAAATTTGTGATTTTCTTTTCTTTTCTTCAACTCATATGCCTCTCACTCTTCTCACTCTAGAATGCTAAATATTGCAAGATGAAACTTACCTCTTTCTTTTGGATGGATAGCCTTGCCACTTGACTTGTTCTCTTCTACTATTTGATCACTCTTCAGGGATTCGCAGTACCCACTTCTTTTTTGCAAATATGCAAAGTATTCAAATTTTTTTCCTTTTTATAGTATCTAACCAAGGATTCACGATTTGTTTGCTCCAATTGTTGTCCAAATATTTGCAACTTTTTGCCCCTCTCTCACCAAGGATTTGCGATTTCTTGCTCAAATTGTTGTCGAAAACTTTGCGACTTTTTGCCCCTCTCTCACCAAGGATTCGGATTTCTTGCTCCAATTGCTGTCCAAAGATTTGCAACTTTCTGCCCCTCTCTCACCAAGGATTCACGATTTCTTGCTCCAATTGTTGTTCAAAGATTCGCGACCTTTTGTCCCTCTTTCACCAAGGATTTGTGATTTCTTGCTCCAATTGTTGTCCAAAGATTCATGAGTTTTTGCCCCTCTCTCACTAAGGATTCAGGATTTCTTGCAATTTCCTATATGTAAAAAATTACGATTTTTTGAAATTTTTCTAATTATCAAAAAACTAGCGATGTTCTAAGCAATTCTTTACCACATTAAATTTACTTTTAAGAATCTTTCTTGATAATCTATTCCATTACGAGTACTCTTTTTAGGATTTTATTAAAAAGAATGATGTGAGAAAAAAGAAAAAAAAATCAAACATCTTAAGTGAAGGATTATCCTTTTTAGAGTTCAAAACTCTTCATGATCATTTCTATACCTAATTCGACTGAATTTTTTTTCCCCATCAACTCACAATCTTGTTCCTCAAATTCTTAATTGAAAAGAGAATATCCAACATGTACCTCTTTCATCATTGATATTCCAAGAATGAAAATGTTCTAAATGTGCTATGATAAGATGAAGTTAATTATGGTTTTTGGATCACCAATCTAGGTTACTCATCCCTGGCAACGGTGCCAAAAAGATGTCTCTTTTCCACTGGGGTGGATAGGATCATTTTGACTATAAGTGTTGGTAGTTCTTTCCCATGTTAAGATGCCTTATATGTTCTGAGCATCAAGAAAATATGTTATCAATTTTTGCATTAGCCAAGATTAATTTTTTAATTAAAGATGTGCCCTGTAATGGGGTGGATAGGATCATTTTGACTATAAGTGTTGGTAGTTCTTTCACATGTTGAGATGCCTTATATGTTCTAAGCATCAAGAAAATATGTTATCAATTTTTCCATTAGCCAAGATTAATTTTTTAATTAAAGATGTATAGTACATGAACTCTCAAATGGTTATGTTTTTATTGCTTTTGAATTTTATGTCATGAGTTGTATGAGCTCATAGACTATGCAAAATTTGCAAATGATTCAACATGTCCAATTCATGATTGCCATGCTATGTTAGATGAAAAGCTTTGAAATGTACACTTTCATCATCTAAATTCCGCTAGTTTGCTTCATCTATATAAGTCTTCAATAATTTCCTCTCTACCCAAATTTACAGAACCCTCTAAGCATGTTTGTGAAGGCTATATTTCTTGGAAAATGTGGCATCCCTCCTTCCCAAGAGATGGTACAATTAGAGCTACTTATAATTTGCAACTTTTTCATATTGATGTTTGTGGTCCTATGCAAACACTTTCATTTGAAAACTACCTATAACTCATGAATTTTATTGATGGAATTTTTAGGGATGCATGGTTTTATCCATTTAAATCAAAGTCCAAAGTGTTTATGAGCTTTAAATAGTTCCCCATTATGGTCGAAAATATCCCAACCTGCAAAATGGGCACACTTCCTTCTCATTGAGGGAGAGAATTTATGTCTTCTGAGTTTAATACATTTCTCGTTGAGCATGGGGTGAAAGATCAATGTATAGTTTCATATAAACTACAAGAAAATGGATTGGATGAAAGAAAGAACATGACTCTCATGGAAATGGCGAGGTGTATGGTCAAAAGTCAGGCTTTATCACAAAGCTTCTAGCTTGAGGTTATTATGTGTGCGGTATATGTACTTAACATCTATCCCATCAAAGCATTGCAATGTATCACTCCGTATGAGTCTTGGCACGGCCCCAAGCCTTTTGTAGTTCACGTGTGTGTCTTTGGTTTTCTAGCATATGTGTTAGTGCCCAAACAACAATGCAAAAAATTACATGATAAAGCATTGAAATGTATTTTTGTTTGGTATAATTATGAAAGGAAAGACTATCATCTATATCATCCATAGACTAAATGCATTCTTGGATCGATGCTTTAAAACAAGAATACGATGCTATTATAAAGAATGGTACTTTCTCTTTATTGGATTTTCCTCTAGACCAAAAGGCCATGAGCACTAAATGGGTATAAAAGTTGAAATGTAAGCCTAATGTAATAGTTGATAGGTATAAGATTAGGCTTGTTTCCACAGGCTATGTTCAAGAGAGGGGCATTGATTTCGATGAGACCTTTGCTCCCACATGCCAAATGATGAATGTTCATAGTGCTCATGATCGTTGGAATGTACATCAGCTCAACATTAGAATTGCATTTTCGAATGGTTTTTTCATGAAGAATAGTATGTACTTCAACCATGTGGTGTGCAAAAATGGCATGAAAAAAAAAGTGTGCAAGCTGAAAAAGGCATTATATGTGAAGAGGTGATGGGAAATAGATAGAGATGAGTGGATGTTTGAAAAAACCTACTCAACACCAACCATTCTAGCTTTTGGAATGTATAATATACTTTCTTAGCTTCAAAAGTATTCATAAAGAACCACTAAGTCCTTTGAAACATGATTCTCAAGTGATTTCATCAAAACAAATGAGTTTGTACTTAACAAGACTTGGAAAATCTTCTTTTTTGGGAAGTGAAGTTCATAGTAAAATGCTTAGAGCTCACAACCTAGTTAAATTGGCCAAAGAGCTTTTTCAAACATTCAATAAGAGTATTTATCTACGTAAAGAAAGTTATTTCATGAATTTAGCCTCACTATACAAGGAGCAATAATTATAACAAGTGTGAGGGGTCACCCTCACTTTTCAAGAAGAAGATGAAGTGCAGACACACTCACATTCAAATCCTCATTACTCAAGATCTACTCATACAAAGATAATGAAACTTCATATCTAAACTCAAAGGAGTCATATCCAAGTGATCCAAGTCAAAGTTTGAAAATTGGATACTCCCATACAAAGGAATGAACCACACAAACTCATTGTGTACCTCGAGGTATTGTAGCAGTACATAGAGAATGAATACTTAAGATGTATAAATCATAATGTGTATTCATATTGCACATGTTATATGAGAGAGATTTGGAGGACTAATCTCACTTGAGGTGAGTACAATGTATGCTCAAAACTCTCAAAAAGGCTCACTCTACCCCGCAACTAGAAGGGTGTCTATTTTTACATGATTTTGAAGTTGAAGCTTGATGGGGCATCCGCCTAAAAGTGAACCTAAACTTTAGGAGTGGTTTGAATTTGAATTTCAAATTGACTCATGGATTTTGGTTCCGTTCATCCATGAGATTCCTCTCTACTTTTAACTCTTTTATTTGACCATGATAAGTTCAAGGTATTTAGTCTTTGAGCTTTTACAAACATGGGTTCACAAGACTACATCTTTGTAAGATGATTAAGGAGAGTAATCCAAGAACTTAAGCAAAGCTCTTAGGCTTGCTTCTTGCACCAAAAGCTCCCCATCAAGCCTAAGAATCTTGAATCCCTTAGTATCTCTTGCAATCCAATCATTAATTTGAACATATTAAACTTCACTCGATCCAATGCCTTTGTCATCATATATGCACATTGTTGATGAGTTGCTACATATGATAATTAAATCTCCTTTCTTGTAATCTAATACTTGAAACAATGAAATTGCACTTCTATGTGTTTAGTCCTACCATGTTGGATTAGATTATGTGCAAGATGCAATGAAGTCATATAATCCCCCAAGGTATGAGAAATAGATGACTTAAGATTTAAATATGAACATGAGGTCTTAATCCACATTGCTTCTTGAGTTGCATTAGCAAGTCCTCTATATGTGCCTCAGTTGATGAGAGTGCAATAGTGGGTTGCTTCTCTGATGAACATCAAATTAACTTTGTACCTATAGAGGTGAGGTACCCAAATGTGCTTCTCCTATCATCTTTAGAGCGTGCCCAATCTACATCAAAAAACAACTTAATATCTATATTAGATTTATAAGTGTAAGACAAACCTTCATTAATGATTCCCTTTAGGTATTTGAGTATTCTTTTTGCTGCTTCCATGTGAGGTTTCCTTGGAGTATGCATGAACTGACTTAAGACACTTACTCCATAGAAAGTGTCAACACTTCTCAAGGTAGCATAGTTCAAGCTACTAAATAGAATCTCATAGCTAGTTATATCCTCTATTTGCTCTTCTTCATGAACATTTAACTTTAACTTCATCTCCATAGATGGGCCTATAATCTTTGAATTTTCAATTTTGAATTTAACTAGCATGTCTTTGATATATTTACTCTGAGTGAGATACATACCTTTTTCTATGTATACTACTTCCAATCCTAAGAAGTATGTAAGTAGACCTAAACCATTGATTTGAATTCCTCTTTCATCCGAAGCTTGCTCTTTCTCATTCTTTCAACATCATTACATGTGATTATGATATCATAAACATATTCACATAGGCATATGACTTCAAATTGATTCCTCTTGATGAAGAGGAAGGATATGCTTTGCATACATTGAATCCCTTATCCTACAAATAGGTGTCAAGCCTATTATTCCACCTAGGGGCTTCCATCAAACCATAAAAAGCCCTTCTTAACTTGCATACATACTCAAGACATGATGAGTCTTCAAAACCAAGAGGTTGAGCCATGTATACCTCCTTAGATATCCATCCATTTAGAAAAGAATTTTTTGCATCCATTTGGTATATCTTCCAATTCTTGGAATTTGCAAGATACATAAGCACATTGATGGTTGGCATCTTTGAAATTGGTCAAAACATTTCTTCATAATAAATTCCTTGTGTTTATACATAGGGTTTGACCACAAGTCTTGCTTCTTACCTATTTATAGACCCATAAAAATTTTCTTTTTACCTTTTATATCCATCTTGAACCTATGATCTTCATATATGGAGATTTGGGCACTAATTCCGAAGTTTGACTTTCTTGTAAGGCATCAATCCCTTCGTACATGGCATTCATCCATTAATGCTTCTTCTTTGCTTCCTCATATGATGAGGGATCCTCAGAGTTTTGATTCTTGTGCTAGATATATGGAATGTTTAGTGACCAATCAAGTATCATAGCCATACCTTTCTTGCTTTTTTGTTGGAGGAGATGGTGGACACCTTCCAAAGATGAGATGGTGCTGCAAAATCTTGTTTCATACTAACCAAAACTGAGTTGAGGAGTGCAAACTATACCTCTTTGGCTTTCCTGAAGCACAAATAATTACCCAAGTACTTTGGAATATGATCCTCAAATCATTGGATCACAACAGTGTTACCGTTAGTGTCCATGTGAAAGGCCAAATGGCCACCGGACACTTCTTTGTATATGTTCTTTAATAAAACATATAGTGGTCTGGTCAGTCACAGACTGTAAGTTCGACCGCATGTGTAACACCTAAGAAGTCTGTCTTCGTGCTCCCTGTGTACTGTGTTTTCTGTGTATTATGTAGCCTCTGTGCGGAGTACTGCGTGCGGCCTCAGGAGCTCCGTTTTCTACTCCGAGCATATCGCCATGGAGCTCTCGAGAAGGAGAACGCACTGTGGTGCATCGCCATCGAAATACTTCACTAGTATCAGAGCAGTTCGAGGCGAAAGCTTTGTTCCTTTTATGCGAGCGAAGCGAGCCCCCCTCCCAAGGCTTTCTCCAAGGCTGGCGACTAAGGTGGCGACCAAGGCATAGACCTTGGCATACCTTGTCATCCGAGTCACCGAAGTCACCGTTGGCTGCACGCGAGGGAGGATCTCAATGATCAAGGAATATAGAGGTTCCCGGTACTTCTCGGGAGGTCACCCATCCCAGTATTGTTCCCCCTAGAGCTCGCTTAACCGTGGCAATCTCTTGCCACTAAGCTACACTCTTGTGGTGTCTGAAGAAGAGGAAAGACTAAGGTTGACATTACCTTGAAGAAGTTTTGGTCCCTCAAAGCTTCATTCTTTGCTTTCAAAGCATATTTCTGAAGCATTTTTGGGGTGTCTTTTGGAGCCATTTTGGAGTACTTTCGCACATAGTTCTCTTCACAGAGGTCCAAGAACATCAAGAAGAGTGTTCTTTGTACTTCTCAGACAATAAATATCAACCTTTGGGGCTGTATTTTCAGCCACACTCATAAAACTACAGGTTTCTCGAGAGGTTTTCAGTTTTGGTGGGAGCAGCCACTGCAAATTTATGCAAGTTTTTAAGCTTAAAACATCAGAGTTGACAGACACTTGTAGGCGTTATTGGCTAGTTTTTGGGCTGTGTATTCAGCCTTTTAGTGTCATTTTACTCAATATACTGAGCACATACACACCATATATGCTTTTGTGGATACCGCTTATGTACGTCCATGTGGTCATTGATATAGTGGTTACGTTCTTTGCATAAAGCCTTTTACGTTTGATAAAGAGGGTCGTGGTGAGGTTTTCTTAACTGGGAGACACCCAGATGTCAGGGTCTCTTCGATGATGCAGGTGGAAGACTTACCCAGCCTTGCCATAGGAGATGTATGATAGTTGTTCATAGGTGCTCGATAAGCCTAGTTAGCTTCTATTGGGTAACTGATTATATGCAGTGGAGTCAGTGATTCACTATGCAGGTAGACATGTCAGTACTTGCAGTTTTATGATACTTTGATACTGGTCATATGCTACTTTTGCAGAGGATACTCTGGCAAAATTTTTCCAGATTTCTAGTTTAGTCAACTATACAGTGGTCGATTTACTCCTTGATACACTTACTTGTTGGTGTTTGGACTCTTCTAGCTCCATTATCATTCTATTCAGTTCTCTACCATCATTGCATCAGAGGTCTCAGGCACATCCGGTGGATCAAGGTCTAGTGCTAGTGTTCCAAGGAGGAGCTATAACTTGCAGGGCAAAGACCATTTTGAGGTCCGAAAATTTGATGGCACAAACTTTGCTCTATGGAAGAATCAGATTAAAGATGTGCTGATTCAAAGGAGGCAATGAAAGCTAGTAAATGGGATTTCAAAGAAGCATGTTGACATGGATGAAGATGATTGGGATGAGTTAGATGAAATGGCCAGGTCTACCATTCGCTTGCACCTTGCAGATAATGTTTACTTTACAGTATTAGACTGTGAAAGTGCAGAGGAGCTTTGGAAGAAGTTATGCAATACATATGAAAAAGAGATGGCATCAAATAAAGTGTATCTGATGAGAAAATTTTATGACCTTTGTATGAAGGACACAAATAGTGTTGTTGCTCATCTAAATGATTTTGATGCTATATTCTCCCAGTTACAAGCTTAGAAAATGGATATGATAATGAAATTAAATCAGTATTGCTGTTATGCACCCTGCCATCATCATGGGATACGTTTTGCACAGTTATTAGCAACAGTGCACCTAGTGGTAAACTCGTCTATGATGACATATGTGGAGCACTCTTGAGTGAGGAGATTCGTAGAAAATCTATGGTTGGCACTCAAAGTGGAGATGCATATAATGTTCGTGATTCTTACCACGGAAAGAATAAGCAATGTGGCAAGAGCAAGAACAAGGAAAAGAATGGTCAATGGAATAAGAGTAGAAGTAAATCAAGGAAGAGGGATATCGAATGCCATTATTGTCATAAGTAAGAAAGGACACATGAAGAAAGACTGTTATGCATTAAAGAATGCTAAAGGTAAAGGACAGAATGTTGATGGGCATGTTAAACAGTTACCTGCACCATCTACTTCGACTGTGAAGATTGAATAAATTAATGCTATTTCTGATGATGCTGATGTGTTGACACTTGATAGTACTGTGCCATCTGAGGCACTTATAGCTGGTTCTCTTTCCCACACCTGGCTGCTAGATTCTGGTGCTTCTTTCCATGTGATACCACATAGAGAATGGTTCTCTAATTATGCAGCAAAGTGTCTTGGTACCGTGAGACTTGGTGACTCTTACGAGTGTGATGTTGTGGGGATTGGAGATGTGGTTGTGCAGCTCATTGATGGCTCAAAATTTACTATGCACAATGTACGCCATGTACCTCAGTTATCACGTAGTTTGATGTCAGTTGGTCAACTTGATGAACTTGGTTACAAGGTGGTCTTCTATGCTCAATCCTTTCGTATATCAAAGGGCAATATGGTTATTGCAAAAGGAAGCAAAGTTGGCTCACTTTATCCTTTATTTGTATCACAGAAAGAACACTTGTTAGCTGTTACTGAATAGCCTATGGCTTGTATTTGGCATGGTCGTTTGGGCCATATATCTCGTAGTGGAATGGAAAATCTTTCTCGTTCTGGCTACTTACTTGTGTTATCTTTCTCTGATTTTCCATTTTGTGAGCATTGTCAATATGAAAAGCAAACCAAAAATGTGCATAGAACGCACATTGACTCTTCAATTCAGCCTTTAGATCTCGTTCATACAGATGTGTGTGGTCCTATGCCCACTAGGTCCTTAGGTGGTTCTCTTTATTTTGTCACTTTCATAGATGATGCTACTAGAAAAGTTTGGGTATATCCTATCAAATCAAAGGATGATGTATTCCCTACTTTCAGAAAATGGCTTGCTTCAGTTGAGACTGAAAAAGGAACTAAGCTTAAGTCTTTACGTTCAGATAATGGGGGTGAGTATACCTCACATGAGTTCAGCCTTTTCTGTCAGTCTAGAGGGATTCGTAGAGAGTTTACAGCTCCTTATACCACAGTACAGAATGGTGTAGCTGAGAGGATGAATAGAACTATTCAGTCTATATGTTGCAAGGTTTTTGGGCAGATTGAGTATTGACTGGAGTTCATGTGATTAACCTTTCACCTAGTACTGCCAAAGGTCTGAAAGTGGCACAAGAGTTATGAACAGGGAAACCACCATATTATGATCATCTTCGAGTTTTTGGGTGTGAAGCATATGTTCATATACCCAAGAATCTTAGACAAAAGTTGGACCATAAGTCAAAGAAATGCATTTTTCTTGGATATGGTCGAGAAGGACAATTTGGATATCGCTTATGGGATCCTGAAACACGTTCAGTGATCAAAAGTAGTGATGTCATTTTTAATGAGTCTAACATGCATAAACAGCCCATTAAGGAGGTTGAAGTGAGAAGAGTGGTGTTTGAGGATACTAGTCCTCTAGTTAGCATGCATAAAAATGATGCACATAGGGATGTTCAAGAGAATGTCCATTCAGATCAGTCTGCACATGTTCCTGTTCAGCAACCATTGAGACGTTTTGCACGTGTCTCACATCCACCTGATAGATATGTTCCAGGTTTAGATTTTGTTATGCTAACAGATGCCGGTGAGCCTTCTTGCTACAAAGAGGTTATGCAGATAGAGGATCATGTCAAGTGGGAGCGTGCCATGAAGAGTGAGTTGGATTCTATTCACAAGAATGGTACTTGGGACTTAGTACCTTTGCCAAAGGGCAGGAAAGCTTTACCATGTAAATGGTTATATAAGCTTAAATTCACATCAGATAGTGCTTCTCCAAAATATAAAGCACAACTTGTTGCAAAGGGTTTTAAGCAACAACATGGTGTTGATTGTGAGGAAATCTTCTCTCCAGTGGTCAAGATGACTACTTTGCGCATGTTTCTTGGATTCGTTGCAATGGAGGACTTAGAGCTAGTCCAAATGGATGTGAAAACAACTTTCTTGCATGGAGATCTTACAGATGAGATCTATATGGAACAACCAGAGGGTTATGTAGTTCTTGGCAAGGAAAGTCTAGTTTGTAAGCTCAAGAAGAGCTTGTATGGACTTAAACAGTCTCCTAGACAATGGTACCAAAAGTTTGATGCTTTTATGAAGTCCCAAGGCTATTCTTGGAGCAATGAGGATCATTGTCTCTACACAAAGAGATGCTCTGATGGCAGCTTGATATGCTTGATACTTTACATCGATGATATGTTGATTGTTGGGAAGTCCTCTTATGATTTGTCAATTCTCAAAAGGAAGTTGAGTCAGACATTTGTTATGAAGGATTTGGGGGATGTCAAACATATTCTTGGCATGCGCATTACTCGTGATAGGAGTAAAAGATGCATATACTTGTCTCAAAATGAGTACATATCCAAAGTACTTCACCGGTTCAATATGCGGGGTGGAAAGGCATTGAGTACACCTTTACCCACATATGTGAAATTGAGCAAGGATGACTGCCACAAATCAGATGAGGAAAAGGAATTCATGACCAAAACTCCCTATCAGTCTGTTGTTGGTAGTCTCATGTATGCTATGGTAGCTACAAGAAGACTAGACATTGCATTTGCAGTGGGAGTTGTGAGCATATATATGTCTAATCCTGGCAAGAAACATTGGGAAGCGGTCAAGATGATTTTGAGATATCTAAGTGGCACTAAGGACAAGTGTCTATGCTTAGGTAGAGGGAAAGCATCCATTATTGGTTACACAGATTTTGACTATGCTAGTTGTGTAGACAATCGTAAGTCTACATCAGGGTACATTTTTCATTTTGCTGGAGGTGCTATCTCTTGGAGATCTCGTCTTCAAGAATGTACAACAGTTTCCACCACAGAAGCAGAGTATGTTGCAGCAAGTGAGGCATGTAAGGAAGCATTGTGGCTTTCTTGTCTTGCTTGTGATATGGGTTTACCTCAGCATGTACCTCGCTTGCTCAGTGATAGTCAGAGTGCCATTGCTTTGGCTAAGAATCCGGTCTATCATGCAAGGACCAAGCACATTGAGGTGAGGTATCACCTCATTAGAGATTGCTTAGCCACTGAGAGCATTATTCTTGAGAAGGTTCACACTCGAGATAATGTTGCAGATGCTTTGACTAAAGCTCTACCACAGGATAGCTTTCGACAGTGTTGTCACTTGATGGGGGTTACTTGATTCTTGATCTTACGCAGTCACTTGTATACTGTGTAAGATGCCCATCAGGTGGGACGTATAGTTTGTATACTCACACTCAGATATTCTTTATCATTCTTTATTTTTCTCCCATAGTTACTCTGGCCATATTGGCCTTTAGTGGGAGATTGTTATCGTTAGTGTCCATGTGAAAGGCCAAATAGCCACCGGACACTTCTTTGTATATGTTCTTTAATAAAACATATAGTGGCCTGGTCAGTCACAGACTGTAAGTTCGATCGCATTTGTAAGACCTAAGAAGTATGTCTTCGTGCTCCCTGTGTACTGTGTTTTCTATGTATTCTGCAGCCTCTGTGCGGAGTACTGTGTGCGGCCTCAGGAGCTCGGTTTTCTACTCCGAGCATATCATCGTGGAGCTCTCAAGAAGGAGAACGCACTGTGGTGCACCACCATCGAAATACTTCAAACAGATGAGTTCGAGTTCCCACTATGAACCAGAACTTGTTGTTTTGGTCACTACACCTGCTCAAAGAAATGGACAGTACTCCTTTTTTGCTAGCAATTGAGTAAACTCCTTTTGAGAATATCTAACTGACGTGGGTAACTAAGGTTCTCAAGTTATTTCACGTGAAATGATGGACATGCTAAGAGAATTATGCTTAGCAAGTTGGAGATGCATCCCGACATTTTTGGGGACTGACAGTATGCAGACCAGTGAGCCTTGTTTTGCTCATAACTCAAGACTAGCTAAGACAATAAATATGAAACTTTTTAGCAACAAAATATATAGTATAATGAGTCTACACCAACTTAAATCACTGAAAAGGATCAAGTATACATTGAGAAATAGATCATACAAGTACATTGTTCTAAGTGATATATGATAGAATAGAAGAGTTGAGATATGATGAAACTATATGTATTAATGCACATAGATTACATTGCCATTGGCAATGAATGATTTCAAAATGTGAGGGCAATGATAGAGCTTCAATTTTTTTTTAATCTCATGCAATCCAATCATCCTCTTGAACCTATTCGATTTAGTTCCATCCAAAGATTTGGTTAGCATATCTGCACATTGCAAGCTGGTTGATACATAGGACAATTGTATGTCCTTGTTAAGTAGCTTCTCTCTCACATAATGATAATGCACTTCAATGTGCTTAGTTCTTGCATGATATACAGGATTAGTAGGCAAATGAAATGAACTAGTGTTATCTCCAAAGATCATTGGAGTGTATGTATGTAACCCCAAATCTGAGTAGAGTAGCATTATCCACATTGCCTCTTATGTTGCATTTTTTAGGCCTCTATATCCAGTTTCAATTGATGACAATGCCATAGTTGGTTGTTTCTTTGATGACCATGAAATATTTGATCCTACAAAAGATAAGTAGCTAGAGGTACTCCTCCTATCATCTTTTGAGCTAGCCCGATCTGAATCAGAGTATAGCTTGATATCCAAGTCAGATGTGCATAGATAAAATAGCCCTTCATTTACGGTACCCTTCAAGTACTTTAAGATCCTTTACAGCTACTTCCATGTGAGGCTTTCTTGGTGTATGCATGAATTGACTCAATGTACTTACTCCATAGCATATGTCCACTCTTGTTAGGGTTGCATAATTGAGACTCCCAACAAGACTTTGATAAGTTGTAATGTCTTCAAGTAGCTTTCCTTCATGAGTACTGATTTTGTGGTTCAATTCCATGGGTGTACCTACACTTTTTGAATTTTCCATCTTGAACTTAACTAGCATATCATGGATATACTTCCTCTGAGTAATGAAAACACCAGAATCTATATAAAAGATTTCTAAACCATGAAAATATGTAAGCAATCCAAGATCATTGATCTTGAACTCTTCCTTCATATGAGCTTTGATCTTCTTGATGCCATTGGCATCATTCTCTCTAATAATGATATCATCCACATAAACACATAGATAAATAACTTGTGAATAAGTCTTCCTAATGAAGAATGAAGAATGTGCCTTGATTGCAACAAATCCTTGGTCTTGCAAGTATGTGACAAGCCTATGGTTTCAAGCATTAGGATCTTGATTTAAACCATACAGTGTTTTCCTCAATTTACATACATAATCCAGTTTTTCTTTTTCTTCGTATCCTAATGGTTGAGCCATGTAGACCTCTTCAAACATCCATCCATTAAGGAATGCATTTTCAACATCTAATTGGTACAAATTCAAATTCTTTGAAGCACCAATACTTGATAAAACTATGATACTTTGCATCTTAGCTACAGGTGAGAGGTCTCCTCATAACCTACTCCATGGGTTTAAGCAAACCCCTTTGCTATTAGCATTTCTTTGTACCCGTTGATTGTGCCATCTGAATTCTTCTTCACTTTGTAAATCCACCTAGATCCTATTACCTTCATGAATGGTTTTTTGGGACCCAAATCCCAAGTGCTACTCTCTTGAAGTGCTTCAATTTCTTCCTACATAGATTCTCTCCATTCTTCCTTTTTATTGGCTTCTTCAAATGAAGAAGGTTCCTCTAACATAGAATCTTTAGCCATGTATATAGAATGTTTGGTGACTAGTGATGTGTCATAGCCATACCTTATTGGTTTCTTGCTCTCCCTTTGAGATCTTCTAAGTGCTTGATTGGATTACTTTGGAATCTCTTCCAATTGTTTAAACTTTGTCTTGCCCTTGGACCTCCAAGCTTTGAAATGAATTTGTTCTTCATCTTCTGAGTTAAAATCCTCTTATGTATGTGGTTCTTCTTGAGTTAAATTTGGAACGTCATTCTGCAAATCATAAGGCAACTTCATTTTCCGGCAATCATCTTCAAACCAAGAGTTATTTTCATCAAATACCACATCCCTACTAACTGTAAATCCTTTGTTAATGGGATTATGTAACCTATATCCTTTCTGATTTTGGTTATAGCCAATGAATATGCATCTTTGAGCTTTTGGATCAAGATTTGCCCTAATTTGTGAGGGTATTTGTGCATAAGGAATGCACCCAAAGATCTTACAATGAACGAACGAAGGTCTCTTGCCATTGCATGCCTCACAAGATGTCATTCCATCCAAATATTTGGATGGAAGCCTATGGATTAGGTAAGTGGCTGCGGAAACAACCTCTACCCATAAGTAATTAGGAAGTTTTTTCTCATTCAACATTGATCTTGCAGCCTCTATTATTAGTCTATTTCTTCCCTCTACCACTTCATTCTGCTAAGGGATGTGCCTTGTTGTAATCTCTCTCTTTATGCCTCTGTTCTGTAAGAAGGATTCAAACTCATGTGAGAAATACTCACCACCTCCATCAGATCTGAGCCTCTTCAAGCTTCTACGTGTTTGATTCTCAACCAATGCCGAATACTTCTTGAAAAAAGTGAAGACTTCATCTTTATGCTTCATAAAGTAAAGTATTGTCCATCTACTACATTCATCTATGAATGAAACATAATACCTTGACCCTGGCATTGATGGCTCTCTGCTAGGACCCCACACATCTGTGTGCACAACCTCCAAGTAGTCTTCATACATGTATCCTCTTTTGTTGAATGGTTGTCTATGTGATTTGCCAAATTGGCATGCTCCACATTTGTATATCATGTGTTGCTTGGACACATTTGGAATGCCAAGCACACTCTAATCCCTGCATATTTTCTTCAATGTCCTTTCACCTATATGACCTAGTCTCTTATGCCATATCTCTAGTTCAGATAGGGTTTGACCTTTATAATTGAATAGAGTAATATTCCTTGTATCTTCAACTTCAAATGTAAAAATTCTACCATATTTCTCACCTTTTGCAATCCTCTTGGATCCTTTTTGAAGGTCTTCCACATATGCTCCATGCCTTGTGAATCTAACCTGTAAATCTATAGTTGTTGTAGTATCTTCTTCCTCTGAAGCCTTCTTGATAGTTGTTTTTGTTGTAGCCTTGGTTGTATTTGTGATGGTAGTTGTTTCCTCCATTATTGAACCTTCCTCTTGATTGTCCATAACCTCCTCTTTGGAGGCCTCTTCCTCTCTGATTCTTTGTGTTCCCAAAGCATTCATGTGTTTATGATTGGTCAATCCACAAATGTTGCAAGGTGAAGAGTTGTATGGTCTCCCCCTGCCTTGCTTTGCTCCTCTTCCCCTTCCTCTAGTACTTCTTCCTCTACTTGTGAAATTTACTTAAGAGGTACTTGCCTCTTCTTCATTCCTCTTACCTTTGCCTTTATCTTTACTTTTATTTTTATCTATGTAAAGGGCATAATATTGATTACCTCTAGAAGTATCTCCATTCTTGTTGAGCTTTATCTCATGTGTGAAGAGTTGCCCCATCAATTTATTGAGGTCATGTATCTCCATGTCCATATATAGGTCCATCGCTATGGTAAAGGACTCCCATTTGTCATCAACCTTGATGTCATTTATGATCTACCCTACTATTTGCTCCTCTTCTATTTCTTCCCCAATACTCCAAAGTTGATCAGCTACATCCTTCATCTTGGTCACATAGTTAGCTACACTTTGCTTTGTTTGCTTCTTCAAGGTTGTGAACTCTATCCAAAGCTGGTTCTTCCTAGCCCTTGTATTTGATGAGAAGTATGAAGATAGTTCCCAAGTCTCTTGGGAAGTCTTGCAACTCCTAATATGAGGTAATAAGAAATTAGATATTTAACTGAGTATATAAGACCTTGTTAGAGCATCCTTTGCACACCATGTAGCTAGTCTCTCTTGCTCCTCTCTTGTAGGTTGATGTTTGCTTCTAAGGGTTGGCATTTCTTCACCTCTAGATTTGTATCCATACAAGATTCTTCCTTGGAGATAAGCCTTTGTCCTTAGGGACCATGCTGGATAATCACCCATGTCCAATTTGTCAATGAATGATGGAAATCCATCTCCCATTTTACCTTGATGTTGCTCTCATACCACTACTGGAGGAGATGGTGGACACCTTCCAAACATGAGATGGTGCTACAAAATCTTGCTTCACATCACCCAAAATTGAGTTGAGAGTGCAAAGTAGACCTCTTTAGCTTCCTAAGAAGCACAAATGATTACCCAAGTACATTGGAATATGATCCTCAAATCATTGGATCAAAACAAATGAGTTGGAGTTTCCACTATGAACCAAAACTTGTTGTTTTAGTCACTACACCTGCTCAAAGAAATGAACAATACTCCTTCTCTGCTAGCAATTGATTAAAATCCTTTTTTTCATATCTAATTGATTTGGGTAGCTAACGTTTGAAAGATATTTCATTTGAAATGATGGACCATGCTCAGAGAATTATGCTTAGCAAGTTGGAGATGTATCTCAATATTTTTGGGGGCTAACAATTTGCAGACTAGTGAGCACTGTTTTGATCATAACTCATGATTGGCTAAGGCAATAAATATGAAAATTTTTAATAAGCACGTAGACAATATATTGAATCTATATCAACATAAATCACTAAAAATGATCAAGTATACATTGAGAAATAGATTCGAGAAGTACACTATTCTAAGTGATACATGACATAATAGAAGAGTTCAGATATGATGAAACTATATGTATTAATGCACATAGATTACATTGACATTGGAAATGAATGATTGCAAAATGTGAGGGCAATGATAGAGCTATGCTTTGAGCTCAATATAAACTTAGAATCCCTCTGAATATCACTCCAAAGCAGGATTCACATAGGCTACTATTGAAGTCCTCTTTTATAGCTAGAGTTGGAGCCCCTTTTTGAATTTGAAATTTGAACTTCTACCAAACGTATCACTAGATTTTAGAATCTCATTCTCCATTTACCTCACCAAAAACTCATGAAAAGATTCTCTCTAAGTATTCATGATTGAAGTGATTCCTTCTATGCACTTTTACAAGGAGTAAATACTCAATCTTTTACAAGAGTTTATTCATGTACTAATACATGAATGTACATATGACTTTAGGATAAATGATCAAGCATTTTTGCTTGGCGTAATCGCACCAACATTTTTTTCTCTCTTGTTGACCTTCTAATTATTTGTTGGGAGGATTCTATGACACTTGGTGGTGATTTCCCTTTTGATCCCTTAGTCTTTGTAGGGTTTTACCTATTTGCTTCTGCACAAGTGCTAAATACTTTTTGAAACATGAAAACAATTTATCTTTTCTCTTCATAAAATATAAGATAGTCCATCTGCTACAATCATCTATATATGACACATAGTACCTTGGTCTAGAGACTAAAGGATCATTGCTTAGTCTCCAAACATCTATGTGGACCAACTCCAATAGGTCTCCATGTATGTAGCCTTTCTTGGTGAAGGGTTGGTTGTGTGACTTGCCAAATTGACAAGCACTACATTTATATATCATATGTTGTTTGGATATATTTGGTAGAACAATTTAACTCTAATGCCTACTTATTTGTTTGAGAGCTCTTTCTCCTATGTGAGCTAACCTCTTGTGCCAAATCTCTAACTCTAGTACACCTTGGGTGCCATAATTAAACAATGCAATGTTTTTGGTGTCTTGAAGTTCAAAGGTGAAAAATCTACATGTCTGTTCTCCTCTTGCTATCTTCTTGAATCCCTGATGTGGGTCTTCAACAAATGCTTAGTGCTTAGTAAATATAACCTACAAACCCTTCTCGCTCAATTTTCCCTACACTGATGAGCTTCGTGGTAATATTAGGCACATAAAGTACTCTCTTAGTAATTTCATATTACCATTTGGAGTCTTCACATTACCTATCTTCTCAACTTGATGCCTTGTGTCATCTCATGTTTATTCTTTGGTTCTTCTAAATTTTTAGAGTAGCACCACATTGTCTGCCACATGATTTGAGCATCCTAAGTCTATACAAAACATGCTCATCTACCTTACCTTCCTTCATAGTCATGTTCATGAGAAGAAGTGAATCTTCTTGGGCTTGATCAATTGTATAGTTTTTTGTAGTCTCTCCTTCCTTTGTATCCAGCTTCGTAGTTTTTGTTGTATGTTTTGTTATTATATCCATAAGAATTTTTGAATCTTCCTCTTGAGTTTCCATAGCCCCCTATGTTGTATGCTCTTCCTCTTTGGTTCCTTGAGTTCCTAAAACAATTCTCTCTAATGTGATCAGTTAGACCACATATAGCATAGGGTGATGAACTTTCAGCCCTTTTCTTGCCTTTTCTATCTCCTTTGCCTTCTCCTATTGACCCTCTAGAGGACCTCTACCAGCAAAGTTGGCTTGAGAGGTACTTCCTTCATCATTTGACTTTTTACTTTTGCCTTTCTTATCCTTGCTTTTATTCTTGTCTATACAAAGAGGAGAGGATTGATTACCTTTTTTGTTTCCTCCATTCTTCATAAGCTTTTCTTCATGCGTGAAAAATTGTCCCATGAATGTGTTGTAGTCAGGAACTTGCATGTCCATGTAGAGGTCCAAAGTTGTGGTGAAGGCTTCCCATTTTTCATCATCTTTGATTCCATTACTGACTTGTCTTACTATTTTTTCTTTCTCAATGACTTCTAAAATGATTCCTTCATTTTGGTGGCAAAATCTATCACACTTTGCTTGGGCATCTTCTTAAGTGTTGCAAAATCCATCCATAGTTGATTGTGCTTGATGAGAAGAATGCTTCCAGAGCATTCCATGTCTCTTGTGATGTCTTGCAACTCATAATGTGAGGGAGTAAAAAATAAGAGACAGAGTGAGAATGAATGACCTTGCCAAAAAATCATTTGAGCACCATGCATCTAACCTTTCTTATTCCTCTTGTGTTGCTTGCCGTGGCTTTTGAGTATTGTCATTATCTCATCTCTACATAGGTAACCAAATAGATTCGTTTCTTGTAGATAGACATCCATCCTGAGTGACCATGCTAAGTAATTACCTTGATCCAATCGGTCAATAGATTGGGGGAATCCATCACCCATGATGCTTAGACTTTAGCTTCGCTCCAATACCCCTATGAAGAGTTGATGGGATAAAAACATACATGAGTGGGTGTTGGAAAAAATTTGATAAACACCATCCAAGATAGCTTCTCGAATGTCTAATGTACTTTCTTATCTTCCAAATAACGCATAAAGAACTACTAAGTCCTTTGGATCATCATCGTCAAGTGATTGTATCAAAACAGATGATTTTATATTTCATAAGACTTGGAAAACCTTCTATTTACAATAAAATGTTGAGAGCTCAAAGCATGGCATAAACTGACCAGAGAATTTTTTCACACATTGATTTAGAGATTCAAGACACCCAAAGAAATTGACTTCATGAATTTAGCCGCACTATACAAGGAGCAATAATTATAACAAGTGTGAGGGGTCACCTCGAGTTTTCAAGAAGAAGATGAATTGCACACAGAGTGACATTCAAATCTTCATAACTCGAGTTCTAACCAAACAAAGATAATGAAATTTCATATTTAAACTCAAAACAATCTTTTCTAAATGATCCAAGCCAGATTTTCAAATTTTGGTACTAATAGAGAGAGAAATGAACCAGACAAGTTGACCCTCTGTCTCAAGGTACTATAGCAGTACATAGACAATGAATACTCAAGGTGTATGAATCACAATGTGTGTTAATATTGCACACATGACAATACATATATATGGATGAATACACTTATGTGAGGTGAGTACAATGGATGCTCAAAAGCGCAACTCAAAACTCTTAGAAAAGCTCACTCTACCCCCGAATAGAAGGGGATCCATTTATACACGATTTTGAGTTTGATTCTTGATGAGTCATCTAGCTAAGAGTGAACCTAAACTTTAGGAGTGGTTTGAATTTGAATTTCGAATTGACTCATGGATTTTGGTTCCCTTCATCCACGAGATTCCTATCTACTTTTAGCATTTACATTTGACTAAAATAAGTTCAAGGTATTTAACCTTTGAACTTTTACAAATATGGGTTCATAAGAATACATCTTTGTGAGATGATTAATGAGATTAGTTCAAGAACTTAAGCAATGATCTTTGGCTTTTTTCTTGCACCAACATTATGTAGATTGAAGCAAGCACCACGTGCTTGGTATAAAAAGATATGTGCCTACTTGTTGGAACATCATTGTGGGGATATTCCAATTGAGATCACCTTATGGATATGATATACTTATCATCATTGTTATGTATGTTGATGTGATGTTTCTAGCTAATTTTAAACAAAATCATATCTCAAAATTTAAGGCCTCTTTGCATGCATCTTTTGAGATATCACTTTGGGGAATTTGCATCATTACTTGGGCATTCAATTTATGCAAGTTGATAGGCAAATACTTTGTATAAACAAAATATATTATTCTAGTGTTTTCCCTTTGAAGACTACAAACCTATTGCCACTCTCTTGGAAATAAGTTTATAGTTGAGTCTTCATAATGTTGGAGATGCATTTGGTGTTGTTCTCTATCATTAGTTATTTGATGCTTGATTTAATTATGTATACCTCATCTTGATATTAAGTTTTCTATCTCTCAGATGATTATGTTTATGCATTGCCGAGGTGTCAAGAATTTGCTGGAAATTAAGCACATCTTTCACCAGTTGAGTGGTATCCAAATAGTTGGATTGTTTTATCCAAAGGGGGGATCATTACTCTAGATTTACATGTTTTTTCTAGCTCAAACTGGGTTGGTTTATATCAAAATTATGTGTCCTCTAATGGTTTTATCTTCATTTTTGGTAGCTTATGCATATCTTTGTTCAAAAAGAAGTAGCCTGCCATGGACACCTCTAGTTTTGAGGTTGAGTATAAGGAAGCTTTCATAGCATTTGTTGAATATGAGTGGCTCAAGCACCTTTTGGCTCATTTGGGTGTTGGTCAATCTTCTACCAACACCATCTTCATTGAAAATGCGAGCACATTGGGAGTTGCAAGGAACCATGTGTTCCATGCTTACACATTGAGGCATGTAATGAAGCTCATCTTGCTTTTGATATGGGTCTATATCAACATGTACCTCCTTTGCTTAGTGATAGTTAGAAGTGATATTGCTTGACTAAGAATATGGAATACCATGCAAAGACCAAGCACATTGAGGTGAGGTATCACTTCATTAGAGAGTGCTTAAGCATTAAGCACATTATTCTTGAGAAGGTTCATACTTGAGATGTTTCAAATGTTTTGACTAAAGCTCTACCACAAGATAGCTTTCAACCCTATTGTCACTTGATGGGGGTTACTTGATTCATGATCTTGCAAAATTACTTGTACATTGTGCAACATGCCCATCAAATGGGCAGTATAGTTTGTACACTTACACAAAAGTATCCTTTATCATTCTTTATTTTTTCTCCCATAGTTCACTTTTCCCATATTGGCCTTTAGTGGGAGATTGTTATGGTTAATGTCCATGTGAAAGGCCAAATGGCCATCAAACACTTCTATATATATTCTTTAATAGAACATATAGTGACCTAGTCAAGCATAGGCTATAAGTTTGATTGCATTTGTAAAACCTAGGAAATATATGTTTGGGGTCTCTATGTATTGTGTAGATTTTGTGTATTCTACATGTTTGTTTAGAGTACCATCAGTATGTCCCAAAGTGTGTGTGTGTGTATGTGTGTGTATGTGTGTGTGTGTGTGTGTGTGTGTATATATATATATATATATATATATATATATATATATATATATATATATATATATATATATATATATATATATATATATATATATATATATATATATATATATATATATATATATATATATATATAATGTATGTGTGTGTATGTGTATGTATGTATATGTGTGTCTTTGTGGGTATACACACACACCCACACACACAAACACACACACGCAAACATAAGATTGTATTGATAGGGTTTTGTCTTGAAAATGTGTGCCTTACTATTTTTCTATATCATCTGTTGTTTTTTCTAATATATTATGTAACAATTCGTTCCATGTGTCCTATGTAGATATCTTAAATTTGATGTTGTTAAAAATGGTTATTGTAGGTTACATGTACTAGCATATATAAATTTGATATTTCCATCTCCCCTTTGATCAAGGGAGGACATTATCAAATTTATGATGCGTACATATTAATAGGCCAAAAAATCCTTTACCTCCACTTAGATTGGAGATTCGTTTTCACTTTGGATGGCTTTCATTTTTCAGAATAAATAATTCTTCATTACACATCAATTTATATTTTTTTATTGTGCTTTTTTTTGCAATTGAACCTTTAGAGTAGTATTCTATTTTCAAAATAATCTCCTCTTAATAATTAATGTACTATCATACTATATTGAGCCACTAGAGCATCCACAAGCTTATCAGTACAAAGCCTCTCCACTTGAATTCAGTTGGGAGCCTAATTATACAAATTTCATGTACATAAATCCCTATCTTAGACCCCAAATGAGGCACGCTAGGCCAAACACTCCTAGGGAACCATGATTTAGGTGTCAAGGAGAAACCATAAAAGAATGTCCACATCCTCCGATTTCAAGACAATCACAGTCTATTATGATTCAGGGCTTCTATTCAAATTGTGGCAAAGAGCATCTCATTGGTAATTTCCATAAAAATTAAGTCAACACATGTAAATTAATGCCGATCAATGTGGTAGGTATAATGCAAGGTTCAAGTGGAAGAATGGCTAGTGTGGCTCCTACCCAAGAAGTTTATCAAGCACAAGCTTTGTGGAAAATAAAGTACATAGAGCAAGAAAAGGAATCTAGTAAAAAAGGATTACTAGAAGGGATTACTCTCCCCACATGTGGAGTAGAGTTTGAACATACATATCCATATGTGAGTCTGGAAAGAATTATGTGTACAAAATGGCACTAGGTAGATCATTCATGCAACAACTACAAAAATTACAAAATTTGGGTACCATTTCTTTGTACTCACAACACTTAGTGTTAACAAATAAGGCCAATTTGAGAGACTTTAGATATAGAGATGGCCCACCCCTATAGTGGAATCCAATCCACAACATTGAAGAAGATTCAATATTTATTTATTATGTTAAGTATTTTGATTCATCTATGATGTATGAAGACATTCGTTTGTGGATATGTAAAGTAACTGAGGAAGATGAGAAAAGATTAGAGACCATCGAAAGAGGAACATGCAAGAATAGTAGACCTACGCAAGAACCAACTAGCATGCCAATGATATTCCTTGATGAGGAATTTGAGCCACATGGCTGGGCAAAAATACTAGCCACTTTGGACATAATATTAGTTGAGAACAATGGAGTCCCCATAGTGCTAAGGATGGCTATGATATATCCTTATTCATGTTTGAATGGATAGAGGACAATGAGGATGATGAGGACCCAAAACCCATAGCGATGGATCTCTTTCTTGATTGAGAGGAAGAATACTTGTATTTGGTAGAAGCAAAGCAACAAGAAAAAAATATATCCAATGAAGAAACATTCTTAGCCAACAAAATTGAGGATGAAGAAAAGAAAAAAAAAACTTAAGAAACCCCCACAATTGGAAGAAGAACCTTTGTTTGAAGTATGGGAGAACTTTAAGAAGTAAAGAATCAAATATGAAAATCCTAGTAAGAAAGATAAAGAGAGAGAGAGACACAAATTTGAGAATCTTATCAAAATATAGAAGTCACAAAGAAAATCATAGTGATAATTGAAGAGCAAGAACAACAATGCATGTGTGTAGGAGACAATTTAAGTGATAAAGAGGAAGAGCAATTAATGAATCTCCTAAGATAATATAGAGATGTATTTGCATGGATATACAAAGGTTTGAAACCTATTGATCCAAAAAAAAATTCTCATCAGATCCCTATGACATTAAAGGCTAAACTCATGAAACAAAAACCTTACACATAAGTATACTTATACGGTTAAGATCAAAGAAGAATATGATAGATTGAAACAAGCTCAATTAATACATCAAATTGAACATACTGAATGGGCATCCCAAATTGTGGTTGTGACAAAAAAGAATGGTAAACTATGTGTGTATATTGACTTGAAAAAAGTTACTGCAGTCACAATCAAAGATAGTTATCCACTTCCTATCACATAACACTTCTTAGAATGAGTAGCAAGTAAGGAAGCGTATGGTTTCATAGATGTATTTTCAAGTTATAACCAAGTTTTAATAACTCTAGAAGATCAACACAAGAAGGATTTTTACACTAAATGGGGAATTCATGGCTTGTGCAAGATGTTCTTTGGACTCACCAATACCCCTGCTACGTTTTCAATAACTAATATGTCATGTATTTAAAGAGTTTTTGCAAAAGAATTCAGAGGTCTATATGGACGACTTGTGTGCATATTCCCACATGAGACAAAATTACATACCATACCTTAGGAATATATTTGATAAATGTAGAGAATAACAAGTATGTTTGAATTCACAAAAAATTGTATTCATGGTATGACTTGGGAAGACTTTGGGTCATATTGTTTCAAAGAATGGATATCAATAGACGAAGATAAAGTCAGATCCATTTCAAAGTTAACTCATCCTAAGATGTTAAAGGAAGTAAAAGCCTTCATGAGCCATTGTGGATATTATAGAAAAGTTATCCACATGTATTCTAAAATAGCAAAGCCATTGTACGAGTTTTTAAGTAGCTTTGTGTGGACTAACAAATGTGAAAAATCATTTTCTAAACTCAAAAAATGCTTGTGCTCAACACCGATTTCAATGACTCTTGTGTGGAAAAAATTGTTCCATGTCCATGTACATGCCTCCAATTTTTCAATTGGATGCATATTAGCACAACCCTTAGACAAAGGAAATCATGACTTACCCATAGCATGTGTTAGTAGACAGCAAAACTCACCACAAAGGAATTACATGAAAATTGAACGTGAAGAATCAAGCATGATCTACATGGTAAAATTATTATCTTTTGGCTAATAAGTTTAATGTCTTTACATATCATCAATTGTTATTGTATTTCTTGAAAAAAGTTGCAATACATGACGATTACTAATATGGTTCCTCTTACTAATGGAAGAGGATTTTGAAGTAGTGGTAAGAAAACGAAAACCCCACCTCCGAGTTGACCACCTCTCATGAATAAATTCAAGAGAGTCACCACAAGGAGTGTTAGATGAATTTCCCAATGCCTATTTGTTTGATTCAGAAGTGGGTCCTAAGCTGAAAAAAGAACTTATAGTACTCACGTCCTCTACTTTTGGATCCCAACAAGAATGTAAGCACAAGAGAGATAGAAGTCATAAGACTACAAAAGTATCAAATACTACCAAGTAACATTTCTAAGCAAGAGAACCAAGGATTATTATGACCAAGAGTCATTGCAATGGCCACATGTAAGTTTATTTGGGCATCACTAGTCTAAGCATAGAACACTCCAAACTTTGAAATGGTCAGGAGTATATTGGCCCACAATAGAATTTGATGTTCATACTTTGATAAATCATTTCCCCTATTGTACTAGGAGCCCTTTAGTGGAGTAGGCAACTCTTTATCATATTTATTTAGTACTTGAATGGAGCACTCCTTTGGTTAGTTTTTTGAAAATGAAAAGTTTTCTAAAGGATATGAATTTAGCTAGAAAATTAATTCTAGGCTCAATAAGCCCAAGATTATGCATTAATTGGAGATAATTTGTACAAGTTTGGTAGAGACAATTACTTATGCTCGTATGCATATGAGAGTGACTATTTGAAAATCTTAGAAATTTCACACAACTATGTGTTGGAGTTTGAGGTCTGCAAAAGCATGCCAACAACACAAGGAAGAAAAACAACAAACACTAAATGAATTACCAAATTAATGTTCAAAGATAAGTAACCCATTAGGGTACAGATGTATATACAAGCTGGGGGGAAAACCTCATAAAGAGGGGGAAAAGTGCCCCAATTCTGCTAAGTGTGTTCACACATATCACTACTAAAATAAATCATCAAATCCCTCCTAAGAGTGATGTAGCAAACAAACAACTGGAATTCATGTATAAGGAAGTGCCAAGTTATGTGGAAAGATACCAATTCGAAAAATTAAGTAAGCCCAATGCTTTATAGAAAGCTTCAGACTTCTAAGTAGGCAAAGCCTTTGTGAAAAGGTCTACAAAATTCTCTTGTGTGGGCACATATGCCAAACTGATCTCTCCAACATAGAACTTCTCCCTGACATAATGATAGTGCACCTCAATGTGCTTTGTGAAGGCATGGAATACATGCTTCCTCACAACTACCAATTCTCTTTGACTATTAGTGAATATGGTGGTGGCAAAAGGCTGACCAACACCGAAATCAGCCAAAAGGATTCTGAATCACACACACTCAATAGTCGTTGTGAAAGTTTTCCTATACTCAGCCTCACAATAAAAAGGCACCACAATAGGCTTCTTCTTGCTCAACCAAGGTATGCATGAGCTACCAATCGTGAAGCAAAAACCACATCATGAGTGTCTAGAAATTAGCCCAATCTGAGTCGGGAAAAACATGTAAATCGGGAAATAATGATCCCCCATGAGATAAAACAATCCAAGTATTTGAATACCACTTAATTAAAAAAGAAGATGTGCTTAATGGCCTACTAATGCTTGACACCTAAGCAATGCACAACCCTACGCATTTGAGAGACAACAAACTGAATCTGAGGCCGAGTTATGCATAAGTAAATCAAACATCGAACAGCCTACTATTAGAGAACAACATCAAATGCATCTCTAGGATCATGTAGACTCAAATTTAAACCTGTTTCCATAGGAGTGGAAATAGGTTTGCAATCTTTAAGGCCAAAATGTTGCAATAATGTGTCAATTTTATTTTTTGACACAAAGCTATTCCCCCAATAACTTGCATAAAATGAATGCCCAAATAATGGCGTAAATTTTTAAAATTTAACATCCCAAAAAAGACATGCAAATCAGCCTTAAACTCAGCAATATTTTTCTCATTAGGACCAATGAGCAATATGTCATCAACATACACAACAATGATCAGAAGTACATCATTTGCATGCTTAACATATAAGGCACTCTCAACTGGACTATTATGAAAACCATGTGCAATCAAGTAGGCAAGTATATGAACACTTAGTTTAACACTTACTTCTAATGGATTTGAAATGGGATTGCAATCACAAAGCCAATGTTTTTCAAAAGAACTAGAATGTATTTCATTTCCATTAAGTATATACCTTCTTCTTTGTATATTAGTTCAATCCCAATGAGGTACTTTAAAATCCATAAATCAGATATTTTAAACTCACATCCAATCTTCCTCTTTATGTCTTTGATGTTTTCTTCATCATCCCCTATAGTGATCAAATCATCAACATATATACAAATGAAAACAGTTTTACTACCTTCCTTCTTCACAGAGTGATGGGTATGCATGACTTTGATTGTATCCACATTTCACCAAGTATTCCACAAGCCTTTGGTTCCAAGCCCTTGGGTATTGTGTGAGTCCATAAAGAGACTTCTTAAGCCTACATACATGATGTGGAAAGCTCTCATCTTTAAATCATAGGGTTGCTGCCTGAATACTATCTCTTCAAGCTTTCCATTTAGGAAAGCATGTGTCATGTCCAAGTGGTACATCTTCCAACCTTTTGAGGCTGAAATTCCAGTCAAACTCCTTATGGTAGACATCTTAGCTAGTGGAATGAATTTTCCTCAAATTCTATGCCATAGTTTTGAGTAAAACCTTTTGCAACTAGCCTTGCTTTATACCTAGAAATGCTCACATCTATATTGCTCTTCACCTTGTACACCCATTTGTTTCTAGTGACCATCATGTCATTTGTTCTTGGAACTAATTACAAAGTACCATTTTCCTCAAATGCCTTGACTTCATCCTCCATGTCCTCATTCCATTGTCTATACTTATGTGCCTCTTCAAAAGAGTTAGCTTCCTCACAAGCAATAACTTGGCTCATGTAGGCATAGTGTCTTGCACTAAATGAATCATAAGTTAACGTTTGAACAAGGTATTTAAACCTATTGCATGAACTTACCTCACAATTAAGTGTTATGAATCTCATCATCCTTGTTTTAGATGCTTTAAATCTTGGAGTTTCTAATTTCTTCACATCTTCTTCACTTGTAGAGTCCATGTCTACCCATTGATGGTCTTCATTATTTGCCTTTCATTTTCTTTTGTTGCTTCTTTCACTTCAATGAGCTTCATTCCTTGTCCTCCCTTCCTAAGATGATGTAGTACTCTCCTCTGATGGTGTGCTTGAAATGGTTGGACCACTTATCTCGATGATTTGTTGTTGCTCTTTGAACATCTTCTAGGATAGAAGAGGTACCTCTGGATACTTAGCATTTGCAGGCTCAAAATTGGTGTCATGGAGTTCCAAGAAGCAACCAAAAATGTCTTTATCTTCAACCAAAGTAGAATATAGAGGTCTAACTATTGCAACTCAAGAAGCAATATGGCTCAAGGTGTTGTACTCAGATTTAGGACTTGTAAGTTCCAAACCTCACTTGGAGATAATGTAAGTTCCATACATCTAGGTGCAAATCCAATTTCTCATGCAAGGACAAAGCGCATAGAATTCCATTGGCAAAGGAAATTGCATTTTCATTTGTTCCTACTGAGAAGCAAATAGCAAACATGATGACAAAGGCACTTGATGGGATAAAGCTTTATAGATTCAAAGCTATGGCAAGTATTCAACCTATTAGAGAATGAAGACTCAAGCATACTTTAGCTTGAGGGGGAGATGTTGGAAAATCAAGCTTTCATTATGCTTGAGGTGGATATGCTCTTCATCAAATTCATCATTTTAATGATGCAACATATACTTCTTGAAGAGTTTTGTTTGCATTCATTTATTGTATTGAGAGTTTGATCATAGGATCACCCACTTATGTAATTTGCAAAGTACTTATCTTTGTAAAAGGAAAGAGTAAAAGGCCTAAAATCCATGAGTTAGAAGTGGTTGAGATTGATTCTCAATCAATCATTCAAGAAGTAGATGTTACTTCAATTTTCTCTTTTCCTAGATTGTAGGAAAAGATTCCAATCAATCTAAACTATCAAACTCGCCTAAATTGGAATTTGAATTCATGAACAAAAAGGATGGTCATATCCTCAAGAGTCTATATGAAGACTTCATATCATTTGTACATTAAGTAGATTGTTGATTTGAAGCAATACATCTACTCTTTGATCATTGCTTGGTGCCATTTCAATTCTCTACTCCTTCCTCAGACTCAGTCAACTTGTAGAGGTCTGCTCTCTCTCTATGTTCAAATCTAGTGTTTAAGCATTCATTGGAAAGGTATAACCATCACGTTTATGTGTACGAATTCTCAAGTCATTTGGCTCATTAGTTATAGAGAAATTGGAGTTGTCAATCTTGGGTTCATTCTCTACACATCCTTGAAAAATTGGGATGACACTAGTTCAGTGCTAAGGTGATTGCTCCTTCTATAGTTTTTATAATTTAGGTATTTTATGCATTAAAGCAATCCAACCCTATGTAGGACACTCCTTGAAGATGAATTTTTCGAATTGTTGCTGTGCTGGCTTCTCTCAATGTTTGAAGGGACAAGTTCCATGCATTTATACAAGGTTTTTGTGAGCTAGTTAAGGTGCCAGTTATTTTTTTCTGCATCAACTTGTTCTTATTGATGTTCCAAAGTAGCTATTGGGTCTTATGGCACTAACCACAAGCCTAAAAGGTCTACTTTACATATCCAAAGAGCTAGGGCTATTCCTATGCTGGTTTATCGGACCAAATTCACCACTTGAAAACTCAACTTCCAAGCCTCTCCAAGCTTCTCCAACTTCTTTCATTAACGATAAAGACTAAGTCTTTATTTTTATCACAAGTTTAACAAGACTTGATCACAATTGGCAAGGTTTGTCCAACAACTTGTGATTGGAACTACTCTAAAGTTGGACCAAGTATCGGCAATCGATTTCATTTTGGAAAATTTTCTCTCAAGTTCTATTTATCCAATGGAATAGTATGAAAATAGTAAGCTCTTCCAAGTCTGAATAGAGTGGAATATTTCAAGTATGTAGTATACAATCATGTCAATGGTAATTAATTTTTTGGAAGGTAAATAAAGTTTACCTATCCTTAAAGGGATTTCTTAAAGGTGAAATCCAAAAGCTTGAGTGGATGCTTAGACTTAAGCAGTAGAGAGATTCCTATAAAGTCCCCAGGATAGCTACTTAAAGCTTTAGTAAAAAAGGAATCTAAAGACAAGAAGTAAACAACCCTTGTTGCTAAAAATTGGTCAAGTATAACCAATCAAAATTGAATTGGAAAAATTCAAGAACTTGGAATAATAACTCAATTTTCTTTTGAGAATCCTATCAAAGAAGAATGGATGCTCCATCCAAAGGTTTCAAGTTTCCGAGGTAAAAGCATGAGATCATGAAATGATCATGTGAAGGAATCAAAACGTAGAGAATCTAGTTAGAGGTAATGTTTCAAACTTCAAAATTATTTTAAAAGAACTAAAGTAAGAAGGTACTCTATCAAGATATGTTTGGAATTCAGGATAACTATCACTCACTATTCAATGTGAATATAAAATAAGGTGGTATGGGACACCGGATTTTATACTCAAATTGATGTAGAAAAGATGGTATGGGACATTGGACCATGGGATGACAGTTATCTTTTAGGCCTAGAATGAAATTTCAAGTTGGATTTGATCCTCAAAGGAATTAAAACTTTGAAGGAGAATTTTAAATTCAAGAAGGATAATATAATGATCTAAAGGTACTTCAAGATCAAATATGTATGAAGATATGAAGTAAAAATAACTTTAAGGATCTTCTTTTTGAAATAAAGAAAAGACTTTTCTGAAGAAGTATGACTTTGACATTGAAATTATGCTTTCAACTAAGGACTAGATTGACTAAGTCAAGAACCAAGTTCCTAGTGTAACTTGGTCAATTCAACCCTTTGACTTGAAGAAATGCAAAAGAATTGCATTCCGAGTAAGCATTCATAAAGATTGAATATAGGCATGAGCTTAGTCTCATGTGAAGCATTATTTGAGTAAAAAGCTCATCAAAAGAACCTCAATGGGTGGACACATTGATGTTAGATACCACACTAGTATCTTGTGATTGCATGATGTTTTAGATTTGCTTTGAATCTTTTGGAAAATGTAGTTTATTTCTCTTAAAGATAGATAGATTGCTTCAATAACTTGTTGAAAGAGATCTTTGAGAAGTTGAAGTCTTGAGTCACCTAGAGTTTGACTCATAGCATGTTCATGCCCAGATCGCACCTAGTAATTGGTTTGAATTGGTTGTATAGAGTTTTAGTTCTTTCTTTCAACTTTCTGAATCTTTTGGATTTGACTCAGATATTATATCTGATTCTTTTTCACAAAAGTCTAGGGTTAGCCACTTGGAACAAGATAACTAAATTCAACATCCCAGATAGATGTCTATACAAGAACCCTTTCAATCTTTAAAAGATGATAAGTCTAAAATTGACTTATTCATTTGAGTTTGCTTATAGTTATTTAGCATAACTCTAGTGACTTTTTAGAGTCCACTACACTCTAGAAAAGAGAAGTTAGGAATTTCTCATAATATTGACAATTCCCAAGAACTTAAAGATAAAGTCTTTGAGAAAAGTGTCCTAAGTTGGACCATTTTCATTTTAGATTTGACTTGGTTGATCGAAAGTAAATGGAAAACTTTCTCTTGCAATTTACATAGGATTTTCAAGCCCATTAGGACAAAGTAATCCTCAAGTTATGTGAAAAATCAAGTAATTGTTGGTTATGTGTAAACCATTGTACAAACATCCAAGTTAGACGTTTGGGCCAACCACGCTTCAAGTTTTCCAAATCAAATCCAAGTGAGTCAAGAGTTCTCAAAGTCTTCTTAGGGATAAGAATCTCACCTTAATTACTAATTCCATCACGAGTCATGCCCAGAAATGGACTAGTAATTTGAATCCACCCAATTTACATGTTCGTGCCTAGATCGCACCTAGTAAAACAATCAATTGGCTAGGGATGTTGTTAGATCCACCCTTATTATTCATTCACTACTTTGTACTTTGACCAGTTTATCAAAGTGCAAAGCTAGATGTTCTTGCAATTTTAGAACAAGAGGCTCGGGGGTTGCCTACAATATTCATATAGCTCTATTTTCAAGGAAGAAAATATATTTCCAAGGGGGCAACAATGTAATAAAGTAATTCTATGATCTAAGGGTCTAGTCAGTTTAGATGGATCTAAAATTGGACATCGTTTGGTCACTCGTATGTATGACCAAAGATCTGGAAACTGGACTTTCTAGAAGGTCATGTGCTCTTCTAAACAAGTGATCCACTTAGCTTAATGTTAAAGTCGTATAGTGTGAAGGAGGAGGTCTTGGTTTCAATCCCCATGGGGTACATGGGGAGAGTATTTTTCCCAAAGAGATCTAGAGCCTTCTAGAAGCATCTACTTGAGTTTACTCAAGTTAATTGGGACAGTTGGCACACATGCAATTACATGACTAACACATGGATTATTAGAATCCACATGCCTAAGAATGTTGTCCCTTGGAGAGAGCTATATATACAAGCATAAGGTTGGGAGGAGAGTCATCTCTCTAGCATGTGGTGATGTTCATAATTCTCATTCTCTTGTAGTTATGTAGCGTTTTGGTTCTACCTTTTCACTTTCTTAAAATTTTTAAAATGATTTAGATAAAGCATATGAATCATTTAGTAAAAAGTCACCGATAGCCAATTGGAGTAGATAACCAGGTTTTAGGTAATTCCAATGTAGGAGAGGAGGGGAATGCATGTATGACAAATAGTTGATGGCAAAACATAAATCCACACGGGAGCAGTTGATCATTAGATAACGAAACTTTCCAATAAGAGGGTGGAACTCAATAAGAGGAGAATCTAATGGTAGATCAATGGATGTGGATGGGAAAAAATCTTCATAAAGAAAATGGGTCACTTTAAGGGCAAGAGGAATTCGGAATAGTCTAAGGCCATCAAAACTAGTGGAGTGAAGGAAATTGGTTGCATATTTAGAGTAATGTAAAACCAAAGAGCAGTGAGACTGATCTCCTATGATATGTAAGCCAAGGAAATAAGTGAGTGTGCCAAGGTGAGTGGTGGAATAAGTGGAGCTAATTTCCTATTTAGCTTGGGAAATGGAGGCACTGATAGAGCCAAAAAAGACAATACCATCAACATACAATGCAACAAATAAGAGAGAAGATAGTGAGAGGCGTATGTAGATATTAGGTTTGGAGAGGAGCCTATTGAAACCAAGAGAAAACATGAAGGAATTTAACTTCTGAAATCACAAACAAGAGATTGTTTGAGGTGAGATAGAGAGCGATGGAGATGACATACATAGTTAAGATGCTCATGAGATACAAAGTATGAGACTCTTCTAACAAAAAGACCTGAAAAAATGGCATGTGTGCCATTCTCCTCCCATCCTATTTATCCTATTTCTCCAAGATTAGAAAGCTTCTAGAGTGTTTTAGTGTGACATCTGGCCATCATGCACAATCACTCTACTTTCTAAGGTGGAATCTTAGGATAACTCCCAATCAAGGAACCTTAGCAACACATGCTCTTGTTCCAAGACACACTGATAAATGATCCGACTTGGATCTATTTTTAAAATTCTCTCCCCCTTCTAAAGATCATTTTCCTCAATGACTCAAGAGGAGACTGAGAGTGAACACCCTTCCTAGATACCAAATACTCTAGAGTGACCTATTCTACATGCATTTATCCTATTTAGCATCTCTTCTCGAATGTTAGTGTCACCTCTTTCTAATGATGTGAAATTCTAACAAGTCTAGCTTGGCTTTAGCAAATCTTGCTGATTCTTGGCCCTTGCTTCAATTTCTATAAACTATGTGGATCTTCCACCTAAGACACATGTAATCTAAATAAATTCTATGTGTACCTACTAACTATCTACCAATAGTTCCCTTGTCTTCTACATATGCCTAGGATAGTTCTATGACATATATGAAACTACAAGTAATGGGATGCATGTTACCATCTTAGGAGGAAGTGAACTCACTCCCTTCATGCATTATAGCTGCATCTATCCATTTTATCTTCTCCTCTAACATATTTTCCCTTAACATACCCTCTGAAATCTAACTAATCTTTTGGTTTTGACACTCTATATAAATAATATTTGTAATATTACTATATGGATTTGAATATCTCATGTAATTTGAAGATTATGAGTGTGAACCTCTTACCTTCTTGTAAGTGTTCCACTATCTTCTACATAAAATCTAAGATCATTATTTTTGCTAAAAAATTTGATATCTCAAAATTTTGTAGTCTAAAGATTTCTCATCTAGATATCTAGTGGATCTTGTACTATCTTCTTGATAAATAGAAGTCATCCTTTTTAATGTCTTCTATTCTTGATTCCTTTGAATCTTGAGACACACTATGTCATCTATAAGGATGTACTTATCCTTATGTCCTAATTACTTCCTTTCTCTTTGTTGACCTTTACAGATATAAACTTTATTGACCTTCCTTTATCTTTATTGACCTTGACTTGTTTCCTTGTCAGTCATGTTTACTATTCCAATTTCTTGAAATATCTTACTTGCAAACCTTTGCTTTCCATTTATCTTTTCCAATCTATATTGGAAAATGGACATGAATTGTTTGCTTTAGAGAGAAATAGAATCATCTTTTCCTTATTCAATAGAGTCATCAATGATGGCTCTAAACTTATAGATCTACCATAATTGCTTGCAGACTTGGTGTGTGTACCCTCTTTGTGTAAACTTCTAGCAAACTTGGTACTTTTCACCCTTTGTGTACTTAAACATATAACTTTGGTCCGCTTTACCACTTTATTCTCTTTGACCTACTTGGTCACTTTTTATGATGCCCTATGAGGAGTAACATTAAACTTGTTTCTCAACTTGTTTTCCATTTTGAACTAAGTTTCTTTCTTGTAGACCTCGCATTGTTGCTTATTCACTCCCTTGTCCAGAACAAACTTGCCTTGTCTATTCAATGCAAACCTTGGCTTGCTATTTATTCTTCTCTGTCCCTACTAGCGATTTAGACTATAGCCTTTCTTGGTCTACTTACTCGAAACCTTGCCTTGCTATTTAACCTTGTCTCTCCCTACTAGGGATTTAGACTATAGCCTTGCTTTGTCTGGTCTTTGCAACCCTTGCCTTTCTATATATCTTGGAGATTCTCTCTTGAGTATTTGACCTACAGACTTTACTTGTTTGCTCTTTGCAAACCTTACCTTTTTGTGTGTCTTGGCATTCCTCTCTTTAGTTCTTGGCCCACAGACTTGCCTTGCTTGCTTAATGAAGGATCTCTATTCTTCATTCTTAGGTAGAGAGATAGATGAAACTATCCCTTCTGCTCGTATTAAACTATTATGGATTCAAGATATCATTCCTTCTATAGAGCTAATAACTATGAAGTGTATCTCTCAACTTCCAAATCTAGGAAATTCTTTCATTACTTTTCTTTTATTATTTTTTGGCTATGGCATTCTAATAAGACTTGATTTTCCCTTTTATTCCACAAATTTGAAGTCTATACTTCTTGTGGAATAAACTCCTTAGTTTCATACACATAGAAATATGCACTAGAACTAGATACCTTAATTTATAAGCATCCTAAACTTGTAGGTGTTCTTAGAGTTCTCTTCTAAGGTTTCAAATACCTTGAGGCCTCTTACCTATGAGTTTCTAACTCATGAGACCTTGGTAAAGCTATCCTTTGTCTCAATTTTTCCTTTGGAAAAAAAGGAAAATTTATTCATTGAACTTGAGGTTTTTTCATATCCTCATCTTTTTGTAGATGTATTACTTTGACTTTATTCCTTTTGATCAAATTGCCACTTGCATTCTTCTAGATCATGGAATCTTTGACTATTCTTTATTCTAGGTTCTCACTAGACGTCCTAGATTCTTAGTTATGAAACTACTAAATTACTTATTCTAATGACCTTGGCAGCACTTGCCCTTGTCTTAAGACCTCCCTTGGTCTTATACTTGAATTAATTTTCTTCATCTAAGACATCCATTCAATGATACTTACATGTGGTTTTACTATTTTACTATGATATCCACAAACTTATATTTCTCTTTGATTAGAATTCTACTAATCATTCATCTTGATCACTATTCATTAAATATTATATACCTTTGGATGCTCTAGAGTTCTTCCTAAGATCTTATTGATTCATAGAATCCTAAGATCCTGGAACGATCACCTCAAATTCTTTGTCTATAGGTACTTTAAAGTCCTCTCTAAGATCTATTGATTCATGTAATCATAAGATCTTAGGAATCATACCTCCTGACTTTCTCATTCCTTAACTTTGGCATTACTTTGCCCTTGCTTTTGCCATTGCTCCAATCATAAGAGAAATATGAGCACTATCCCTTGTTTTAGCATTGTTTTTATAATGTCTTGAAAGAACAACTATGAGCACTATTGCTCCTTCTTTCACATCAAGAATGATTTCAGCAACTTTATCTATAATACGTTTATATAATTTTACCTCATCCTTACTTGAGGTGTTATAGAGCTTTTCAAAAGTTCTCACTTACAAGCCTTGATGAATAAATTAACCTTTTTAACTCGGTTTACTTTTTTCTCTTTAACTTTAGACAATTCAACTTTACACCTTCTACTCTTACTTTAGCGTTAGTACTAGTATACTTAGTTTCTTGTGTGTCCAAAAACTTAGACACCAAAACAATGGAGCTAGCTGGATGTGTAGCATCTCTCCTTGAAGAGATATGTAGAGAATTCAATGCTTTGTATATGTGGTTTCTAGTAACCCACTTCTGCATTCCAATCATTCATTAGAAAGCTTATTGGAAATTGATAAACAATTTTATGACTTTACCACAATATGAAGAAACTTTGGGAAAGGAGGTTTAAAGAAGTTCTACAAAGCCTCTACAAGCCAAATCTCTTAGTCTTACAAATTGGATCTCGATTAAAATGATTATCATTTTTGGACAAAAGTGTACGGTGCTTCTTGTAAAGGGAAATTGAAGGAATGTAGCTCTACTATACATGAAAAAATGCATTGGAATGAACCTATTGACCTTCTTTTAGTGTATGCACATGAGTAGAGAGGAAGTTATGGTCAGACAAGTGCAATGTTGGTGCATTTTGCCCAAGCCTACATGCTTGATATGCTTGATATTATCCTCATTTGTAAGTCACATGAGTAGTCATGTGAACACCTCTTGTAAAAGAGTACATTTTATCTCTTGTAAATGGAAAAAGAAAAAAGTAAAAGGATGGCTTACCTCATCCATGATGTAAAAGCAAATTCATGGCTCCAACTACCAAAATCACGAATTTTTGAGCTGAGGGAATCTCTCCTAACTTTGGGGATCAGTTTTAGGTGGAGCCATTCGAATTCGAATTCAAAACTCCCTCCAAGAATAGCTATAAAAGGAGCAAGAAGGAAGAGGTGATTAGCAAGCCTTGTACGTGACCACTTCATGTCATTTTGTAGAGATTGAAGAGCTTACTCCATAGCTCTATCATTCTACTCCCATTGTGCAAAGATTCATTGCCAATGTGGTTGTAATCATATGTGAATCTATACATTTATTATCATCTACCTCTCTGTTTTGTTCTCTGCTATACTCACTCAGAGCAGTAACTTCAGAAGGTCATATCTCGAGTTTTACTGAACTTTTTTCAGTGTTTTAAAGTGCGTTGGATAGCTCTCACTGTCTAGTTTCTACCTATAAATTTTCAAGGTCATTGGATTTATACTTTTGGAGATATATGCATTTTACTGCTTACTGGTCTATCTCTGCAGAGCCCCGAGAATTGTGGGAATGTTCCAGAACTTGATGAAACTTGTTCTCAGTGCTCAGTCCATCATTTGAAGTGTTTTAACTTGGAATAGGAAGCTTGCTAAGTCTATTTGCTATGCCCAAAAGGAATTTTTCTAATTCCTTCCAGGTTGAGAGCACTGTTCATTTTTTCCAGCAGGTGTATGTCCAAAAATAGCAAGTTTTGGGAGCTAGTCATTTCGCAACTTGTCGGTGTTGACTTAAACTTTTGGGATACATGTTCCAAAGTACTTGGCTGATATTTTGGTGGATTTAGGAAGCTCAAAGGGTCTACTAATCAACTCTGAAGTCTCAGTTGGCTGGTGTGAAGCTGGTTGTAGCGGCACCTACTCATCTTTGGATTGCATCCACCATCTCTCTTCACAGTGGTATCAGAGCATAGTCAAGCAACATGGGAGATGGATTTCCATCAACAATTGACAAATTGGATCGAAACAACTATCCGGCATGGTCTCTAAGGATGGAGGCTTACCTTCAAGGGAGGAATCTATATGGATTCATATCCGGAGATGAAGCAATGCCAACCATGAGGAACAAAGGGCAACCATCACATGAAGAAGTGGAAGGACTTTCGAATTGGTGTTCGAAGGATGCACTTGCAAGGTCCTATATTCTAAACTCAATCTCTGATTTTCTTTTACCTCATGTCAAGGGATGCAAGACATCAAGAGAAACCTGGAATGCACTTGCTTCTTTCTTCTCTTCCAACACTCGAGCAAGGAAGAACCAATTGTGGATGGAGTTCACAACAATGAAGAAAAGCCCGAAGCAAAATGTGACTGATTATGTCACAAAGATGAAGGAGATTTCCGACCAACTTGGAAGCATTGGAGAGGTAATTGAAGAGGAGCAAATCATAAGACAAATCATGAATGGAATCAAAGCAGACGACAAGTGGGAGTCATTCACAACAGCCATGGATTTATACATGGATATGCATGTACCCGACCTCAACACACTCATGGGCCAACTCTTCACTCATGAAGCAAAGATTAGCAAAGGTGGTGAGTCCTCAAGAGGTAATCAAACTTCTGCCTTATATTCTGATAAAGCTAAGGTCAAGGACAAGTCAAAGAATAGAAAGAATGAAGATGAAGGAAGCTCTTTCCAAGCAAACTTTGCAGGTAGAGGACGAGCTAGAGGAAGAGGCAGAAGTGGAAAGCAAGGCAGGGGGAGATTCCAATCATCTCAACCTTGCAACATATGTGGCTTATCTAACCATACTACTGAAGAATGTTTCAGGAACCCGAGGAACTCAAGAGGAAGAGGATTCAATAGAGGTGGCTATGGATCAAATAGAGGTATGTACAATGGAGGCTACAACAACAACAACTACTACAACAACAATTACAACAACAACAACAACTATCAAAGTGGCCATAGAGGAAGAAGAGATTACAATAACTATGCAGAGGACCAAAGTCAAGTGAATCTATCAACAAAGAAGGGTAAGGATGATGATCACATATTTTACATTGATTCGGGATGCTCGAACCATGTAGCAGGAAATGTGGCTTTACTTTCTGATTTGGAAGATCCTCATAACAAGCATGAAGTGCAGACAGGAGATGACACAAAGCACTCAGTGGAGAAGATAGGTAATGTGAAGACATCAGATGGGAATATGAACCTCTTAAGCAAAGTCTTGTATGTCCCTACAATTACCAAAAATTTAATAAGTGTTGGACAGATTGTTGAAAAAGGATTGCAGGTTAGATTCAATCGATTTGGAGCATATGTTGAAGACCCAAGGCAAGGCTTTCGAAGGATTGCCAAAGGAGAAAAGACAGGAAGGCTTTTCACTTCTGAAGTGGAAGATACAAAGAACATAGCTTTGTTTAGCTATGGATCTCAAACTCTAACAGAGTTGGAGATATGGCACAAAAGGCTTGCTCACATTGGTGAGAGGACACTCAAACAGATTTGCAGGGACCAAAGTGTACTTGGTTTGCCTAATATCACAAGGCAACACATGATTTATAAGTGTGAAGCTTGTCAACTCGGCAAGGCTCATAGACAACCTTTCAATAAGAAAGGATATATGTATCAAAATCCTTTGGATCTAGTGCACACGGATGTGTGGGGTCCAAGTAAGGAGCCATCTATATCAGGCTCAAGATATTATGTGTCTTTCATAGATGATTGTAGCAGGTGGACCATTCTGTTTTTCATGAAGCACAAGGATGAAGTGTTTAATTGCTTTAAGAAGTATATTGCTCTTGTTGAAAATCAAACAGGTAGGACTTTGAAAAGACTCAGATCAGATGGTGGAGGAGAATACTTCTCTTCTGAATTTGATGCCTTCTTGCATGAAAGAGGCATTAAAAGGGAAGTCACTACAAGGTATACACCTGAACTCAATGGTGTAGCAGAGAGGAGGAATAGAGCTATCGTCGAAGCTGCAAGGTCCATGCTCAACGAAAAGGGATTGCCAAACTACCTATGGGCAGAGGCTGTGTCTACAGCCACATATCTCATAAATAGACTTCCATCTAAGTCACTAGATGGAACCACTCCATATGAAGTGTGGAATGGAAGAAGACCTAGTCTAGAGCATTGCAAAATCTTTGGATGCTTAGCCTATGCTCACATTCCTTCTCAAGTAAGAGGAAAATTGGATCCCAAGGCAGAGAAGTGTGTATTCATTGGTTATGATCAAAACCAAAAAGGATATAGATTGTACAATCCAACCAATAAAGGATTTTCTGTGAGTAGAGATGTAATTTTTGATGAAAACAAATCATGGTTTGATGATGACAGGAAAGTGAAGTTGCCATATGACTTGGATGAAGATTTTCCATCACTTCAACCAAAGGAGCCAAAGCAGATTGAAGAAAGTGATTCGGAGATTGACCTAGAAGACTTGGAAAGACTAAAACTATGGAAGAACAAAGGTAAAGCAAAGATGCAGGATGCTACATATGGACTCGAGAGCTCACATCAACCACTTAGAAGGTCTTCGAGGGAGAAGAAGAAACCAGAGAGGTTTGGTTATGATACTTCTTTGGTCACCAAGCACTCAATCTACATTGCAAAGGATTCAACCAATGAAGAACCTACCACATTCGAAGAAGCACAAAGCAAGAAAGCTTGGAGAGATGCAATGGATGAAGAAATGGAAGCCTTGAAGGAGAATGACACTTGGGAGCTTGTACCTAACAAGCCATCTATGAAGATAATCGGATCTCGATGGATATACAAAATCAAGAGGAATCCAGATGGAAGTATAAATAGACACAAAGCAAGGTTAGTTGCTAAAGGGTTTGCTCAAACCCATGGTATTGATTATGAGGAGACTTTCTCTCCTGTTGCAAAAATGCCTACAATTAGGGTTCTCATAAGTCTTGCTGCATCTAGAAATTGGAATCTTTATCAACTTGATGTAAAGAATGCTTTCTTGAATGGATGGATTTCTGAGGAAGTGTATATGGCACAACCTCCTGGATATGAGGATGCACATCATCCTAACTATGTATGCAAACTAAAGAAAGCTTTGTATGGATTGAAGCAAGCTCCAAGAGCTTGGAATTTCAGATTGGTTACTTATTTGCAGGACCAAGGATTCAAAGCTAGCAAGGCGGATACCTCTTTGTTCATAAAGAGGAATGGATCTGAAGTGATCTATTTATGTGTGTATGTTGATGATATTATTATCACAGGCAATGATCTTGAAGGAATCAAACAGGTAAAGAGTCAAATGAAGGAGGAGTTCAAAATAAGTGACCTCGGACCACTCACTTATTTTCTTGGATTGGAGTTGATCTACATAGATTCAGGTATATACATCACACAAAGGAAGTATGTCCATGACATGCTCGTCAAGTTCAAGATGGAAAATACAAAGTGTGCAGGTACACCTATGGAGCAAAATCATAAGCTTAGTGCTTATGAAGGAGAGCCAATTGAAGACATCACAAGCTATCAAAGCTTGGTTGGAAGTTTGAACTATGCAACACTCACAAGGGTGGATATATGCTATAGTGTTAGCATATTGAGTCAGTTTATGCATAAGCCGAGAAGACCACATATGGAAGCGGCCAAGCGAGTCCTCAAGTACCTAAAGGGGACCATGAATGAAGGTTTGTTCTATTCATATACTTCAGATATTGAGCTAAAGGTCTACTCAGATGCAGATTGGGCCGGATCTAAAGATGATAGAAGAAGCACATCAGGGTATATATCATTTGCAGGTTCAAAAATCATTTCTTGGTCATCGAAGAAGCAACCAACCGTGGCATTATCTTCTACTGAAGCAGAATATAGAGGTTTGGCTAATGCAACTCAAGAAATCATGTGGTTAAAATCTTTGTACACAGATCTTGGACTTCATTCTTCAACACCTCACATTTTTGGTGACAACACAAGCTCACTACATCTAGCAGCTAATCCAGTATACCATGCTAGAACCAAGCATATTGAAGTCCACTACCATTATGTAAGGGAGAAGCTAATGAGCAAGGATATTCAACTATCCTACGTCTCTACAGATATGCAATGTGCAGACATGTTGACGAAAGCTCTTGATGGTACGAAATTAAGTAGATTCAAGTTGATGATTGGTTTGCAGGAAATCAAGGACAATTGAAGACTTATTTGGAGGCCAAGCATGTTAGGCTTGAGGGGGAGCTGTTGGTGCATTTTGCCCAAGCCTACATGCTTGATATGCTTGATATTATCCTCATTTGTAAGTCACATGAGTAGTCATGTGAACACCTCTTGTAAAAGAGTACATTTTATCTCTTGTAAATGGAAAAAGAAAAAAGTAAAAGGATGGCTTACCTCATCCATGATGTAAAAGCAAATTCATGGCTCCAACTACCAAAATCACGAATTTTTGAGCTGAGGGAATCTCTCCTAACTTTGGGGATCAGTTTTAGGTGGAGCCATTCGAATTCGAATTCAAAACTCCCTCCAAGAATAGCTATAAAAGGAGCAAGAAGGAAGAGGTGATTAGCAAGCCTTGTACGTGACCACTTCATGTCATTTTGTAGAGATTGAAGAGCTTACTCCATAGCTCTATCATTCTACTCCCATTGTGCAAAGATTCATTGCCAATGTGGTTGTAATCATATGTGAATCTATACATTTATTATCATCTACCTCTCTGTTTTGTTCTCTGCTATACTCACTCAGAGCAGTAACTTCAGAAGGTCATATCTCGAGTTTTACTGAACTTTTTTCAGTGTAGTAAAGTGCGTTGGATAGCTCTCAATGTCTAGTTTCTACCTATAAATTTTCAAGGTCATTGGATTTATACTTTTGGAGATATATGCCTTTTACTGCTTACTGGTCTATCTCTGCAGAGCCCCGAGAATTGTGGGAATGTTCCAGAACTTGATGAAACTTGTTCTCAGTGCTCAGTCCATCATTTGAAGTGTTTTAACTTGGAATAGGAAGCTTGCTAAGTCTATTTGCTATGCCCAAAAGGAATTTTTCTAATTCCTTCCAGGTTGAGAGCACTGTTCATTTTTTCCAGCAGGTGTATGTCCAAAAATAGCAAGTTTTGGGAGCTAGTCATTTCGCAACTTGTCGGTCTTGACTTAAACTTTTGGGATACATGTTCCAAAGTACTTGGCTGATATTTTGGTGGATTTAGGAAGCTCAAAGGGTCTACTAATCAACTCTGAAGTCTCAGTTGGCTGGTGTGAAGCTGGTTGTAGCGGCACCTACTCATCTTTGGATTGCATCCACCATCTCTCTTCACATGCAAGTCCATGCCCAAGGAAAGCTCTCTCTAGATGGATCTCAGAAGAAGTTTATCTCAAAAAAGAAGAGATACAGGGAAAATGGGCACGCATGGCTCCTAAGGAGAGGCGAAGAGCTCCGAAAAGAAATGTATTTATCCCACATATGGGTTTCAAAGTACCAAAACCAGCTACTTATAGAGGGGCTTACCTTCATGCTCTTAAATGAAGTGAAGAGAGTGAGCTCTCTCATAGCCATGGAGATCAACATGCAATAGCACATGGGCAGCTAATCAGCTGCTACAGATGACCTTTCTCCTCTTTAAAGCCTCATGTGCATGCAAATCTCATTTAGGAGAGCTCCTGAGCCTCTTGGAGTTCATCAAACAAATCTTTTCGCCACCAAAACACCATGTTGGAAGCAATGTCCAACAATGGTCCAAAACTACTAAGAAGTAGCTCTAATAAATATTGTTTTTATTTGTTCTACAACAAAACCACGTGGTCGCGTGGATAGATCGTGGTGCTCTCAAACTATTGACCCAAGTTCTATTCCCATGGCTAGTGATCGGTAGCGCGATTGAAGTTTTGAAGGTTGTTTTTTTATGCTTTTAAAAAGAGAATGCAGATAGTGATCGCGAGTTTCCTTGAAAAGCACATCGACAGATAACGATTGTTTTTACGATCGTATGTTTTTGGATTTCTTTTTGAGTATGACTACAAAACTATATAAAGAAGGGACATGCTCATTATGTAACATCACTCAAAGACCTCAAGCTAGAGTTTGAAGATTATGAAGCTTTGGAGGTGAAGATTTGGTGAAGTAGAGGCTACTCTCTTGGAGTAAGAAGTCTTCTACAAGGTGGTGGTAAGTATCTTTTGTGAGTTAACCTTATATTCTTTTTTAGGGTTTCTCTACACTAGTCTCAAAATTAGGGTTGGTTAATTTACAATTTTGTTACACTATTTTGTGAGAATAAGGTTAGCTTTGTTGCTCATTCACTTCACACACACAGATTATTTCAACATAATCTAAATTTTGTATCATCATCTTCTTGGATATTCTTCCATTAGTGAGCGCACCACTTTATATGGTTGAGTAGTACTCCCATGTTGTAATTTGGACATCTATTTTTTAGTGAGTAAGCATCCAGCTTACATTCCCTATTCTTGTCTCAAGATCTCTTTCTTTCTATCTCTCACTTATCATCTTAATTAATTAAGTGTGTATGCTCAAAAGGTTTTAGTATTGGAATGATCCTGGGGCCCCAAATTCCAACACTTGGTATCAAAGAATAATTGACATACACACTTAGTTAAGATGAGTGAGATTAGAATTGAGATTGAAGACAAGTTGGATGGATCTTCTAATTATCCCATGTGGAGTTTCATGATTATGAATATTTTAGTGACAAAGGATTTATGGAGTATCATCAATGGATCCTTAACAAGACCCAAACGAGAAGGTGAAGAAGGAGCCATAGTAGCTTCAAGAGGTATTGGAATTACTATTACAGAACCAATTGAAGAAGAGGTAACCACTTTGAGATCCAGAGTCACAGGTAGGTCTTTACCTACACTTCCTCCTACTGAACATCAGGCAAGGTGAGATGCTAGAGATTCTTTAGCACTTTCATTCATAGCAATGAGTGTCAAAAAGCATATTCTACCACAGTTTAGATCTTGCAAAAGTTCTAGACAAGCTTGGTTGAAGCTTGAGAATCTTTTGCAGAGTAGAAATCCTGCTAGGAAAGCTTACTTGAGGAGACAACTAGCAAATACAAGGCTGAAGGCTGATGAGTCAATTGAAACCCACATTAGGAGACTCGTTGACTTGAGAGATCAACTTCTAAATGTAGGATTTGAGATATTTGATGAAGAAATGGTAAATACGCTGATTAATTCACTTTCTATTTCATATCAATCTTTTATAACAACTCTTACCCTTACCACAAGAGATAGAGAGGTTACATTTGAAGAGCTAGAATTCTTGTTACTTCAAGATGAAGATCACTTGAAGGGAATGGAAGAGAATGAAGAAGCACTTTCATCTTCATCAAAGGGTAAAACAAATAAGAAGGATAAGAAGGAAAAGCAATCAAAGAAGCAAAGTAGGTCCCTCTCACCTTCTACTTCAGATTCTGTTTCTACTACATCTAAAGAAAAGTCTTCTAAGAAGAAGGAAGTAATATGTTTTTACTGCAAGAAACCTGGACATTTTAAGTCAGCTTGTTATAAAAGGATTGCAGCAAAAAAGAAAAAGGCATCAGGTAATGTTGCACAAAAATGATTAAAAAAGGGAAATCTCAAGGTGGTTCTTATGCATGTATCACCATTGAGGAAGTAGCTTTTGACCAGGTAGTTTTAAAAGTTCTTTTAGCAAGTCCTTGGATATTTGACTCGGGTGCTACAAAGCATATGGCAGGTTGCAGAGATGTGTTTTCTTCTCTTTCCTATTCTTCAGGTAGAAGAGTTACTATTGCAGATGGCAATTATTTGGATGTTGTAGGAATAGGTACAGTAACCCCAAAGTCAAGAGAGGGTGGTAATTTTCATATTTCAGATGTTTTATATGTTCCTGAAATGAAGAAGAATTTGTTATCTATATCTGCATTTTTTAGGTGATGGTTTTAAAGTTTTATTTGAAAGAGATCTTTGTAAGATCGTATCACACAAAGACGATAAGTGTATTTTACAAGGTGAACATAGAGGAAGGATCTTTAGTTTGTCAAAAATCAGTCACGCAAATGCGATCAAATGTTCTTCGCCGGTGGAGGATATGAAGCTATGGCATGAAAGATTTGGACATATAAATTTTGGAGCTCTCAAGAGTATCAAAGACAGAGGTATGGTTGAGAGTTTACCCTCATTCAAGCTACTAGATGATTCAGATATATGTGAAGGTTGTCTTGACGGTAAGATGGATAAACTACCTTTCAAGAAACATGGTCATATTACAGCTACTAGGAAATTGCAAATTATTCATTCATATGTGAATGGACCTATGAAAGCAAACTCTATTCAGGGTTTCAGGTATTTTGTTCTATTTGTTGATGATTTTACAAGATAGTCATCTATGGTCTTAATTTGAAGTCAAAAGTCTTTCCTATGTTCAAGAAGTTTGTAGCTATGGTTGAAAATGAAAGTCAGGAAACTATCCAGATTCTCAAAAGTGATAGAGGTGGGGAATACTTGTCAAAAGAGTTCCAGACATTTCTTGATGAGAAACGCATTACTCGACACCTTAATATTGCTTATACTCCTCAGTAGAATGGTGTTGCAGAAAGAAAGAAAGAATAGAGTAGTTGTTGAGATGATGCGGAGCATGATGGCATCCAAGAAGCTTTCACCGAAATTTTGGTTTGATGCAGTACATACAGCTAATCACATTTTGAACAAGTCATCTACAAAAGCTTTAAAGGTAATCACACCTTATGAAGCTTATTATGGTAGAAAACCTAATGTGAGCTATTTCAAAGTGTTTGGATCACTTTCTTATGTACATGTTGAGAAAAAGGACTGAGGCAAACTAGATGTAAAGGCAAAGAAAGCTGTTCTCATTGGATATCATGTTGAGAGTAAAGGACATAGATTTTATGTTCCAAAGACAGCTGAAGTTATTCTTTCACATAATGCTTATATTGCTGAAAATAAGGTTTATGATAAAGAAGCAGAAATTCCAGAGTTCATTAGTGAAAATAGCTATGGATTTTTTAGAAAGATTTTGGATGTACATGTTCAACCATATCAGGAGCGAGTTAAAAGTCCTAGGATTCAAGAAAGATTTGAAGAAAGAGGAATTTCACAACCTTCTACAGAGTTAGTTCCACAAGAGACTTTGGTTCCAGAAATGGAAGAAGTTAAAGTTCTAGAAAGTCCTAGTACCTCAGCAAGTCAAGTTCCAAAACCTGTGGAAGCTGAAAGTTCAGAAAGAGTTTCACCACTATTTAAAGATACACCTACTTGGTTATATTAGACTTGGAAAGATAGTGGTATAAAGTCTTCTACTGGAAGAACAAGGAGTCGGACTAGAAAACAACAACAAGATCATATAAGAACAAGAAGTGAGACTAGACATCAACAGCAAAAGGATCATGTAATTTTTGCTGAAGACTTTGAGATTCATGATATTTTGGCACTTACGACTGTAGAAGATGGACCTGCATGTGTAAAAGATGCACTTAGCATTCCTATTTGGAGAAAAGCTATGCAAGAAGAAATTGATTCTATTCATAAGAATCAAACTTGGTAGCTATGTGAGTTACGATAGGGAAAGAAGGCTATAGGTGTAAAATGGATCTTCAAAATCAAAAGGAAAGCAGATGGTACTATTGATAGATACAAGGCCAGGTTAGTTGTCAAAGAATATGCACAACAAAAAGGTATTGATTATGATCAGACATTTGCTCCTACGTCTAGGATGATTGTTATTAGGTCAATACTTGCTCTAGCAGCACATTTTGGTTGGCATATATATCGACTTGAAATTAAGACTGCTTTTCTTAATGGTGATTTACATGAGGATGTGTATATTCAGCAACCAAAAGGTTTTGAAGAGACAGGTAAAGAACACTTAGTGTGTAAGCTTATAAAAGCTTTGTATGGTTTAAAACACACACCTAGAGCATGGTATGAAAAGATACATACATATCTTTTATCCATTGGTTTCTATAACTCAGATGCAACTACAACTCTTTATGTCAAAGCTGAAACAGGTATGATGATTATAGCAATCATTTATGTGGATGATATTATAGTCATAGGTCCTAGAGATGAAGATTTGCAGATGTTGAAAGAACAATTGAAGCAAAAATTTGATGTGAATTATTTAGGCATTTTGCATTATTATCTTGGGATTGAGTTTTTGTTTTGAGATGAGTGTATATATATGACACAACAGAAGTACATTGAGAAACTTTTGGAGAGTTTTCAAATGAGTGATTCTAAACCTATGCAAACACCTATGGATCAGAACATGTCTTTACAAATGGTAGCAAATGCAGAGCCATTTGATGCTACTCTATATACTCAAGCAATTGGTTGCTTGATATATCTTTGTAATACATGCCCTGATATACAGTTTGCAGTTTCTCAAGTATGAAGGTTCATGCAAAATCTGACAGTGTTACATTGGAAAGCAATAAAGTTAGATCTTTCGATATTTGAAGGGAACTTCAAATTATGCTATGGCTTTTTTAAAATCTACACATTTGTTACTAAAAGGATTTTCATATTTTTATTGGGAAGGTGATAGAGACACAAGAAGAAGTACTAGTGGATTTTGTTTTTATCTTGGATATTGTCTTATCTCATGGCTTTTGAAGAGACAACTGACTATTTCCACTTCATCGTGTGAACTTGAATATCGTGGAGCATTTGTAGCTACTCTACAGTCAGTTTATTTGCAGAAGATTTGCAGTTATCTAGATGTGAGAGTACATGAACCCATTCAGATATTTTCAGATAGCTAGAGTGTTATAGCTATAGCAAAGAATTCAGTGCATCATGCAAGGACAAAGAATATAGAGGTACACTACCACTATATTCGAGAGCAAATAGCTAAGAAGCACATTGAGCTGGTTTATGTTCCTTCTAGTGAGAACGTTGCAGATATATTTACCAAAGCATTGACTAGAGATAGTCATGAGAAGATTTGCAGGTCATTGAACCTTGTACCATTGTGACATTGAAGCAGAGATTGTTGGAAACAATGTCCAATAATGGTCCAAAACGGCTGAGAAGTAGCTCTAATAAATATTTTTTTTATATGTTTTACAACAAAACCACGTGGCAGCGTGGATAGATCATGGTGCTCTCAAATTATTGACCCAAGCTAAATTCCCATGGCGAGCGATCGGCAGTGCGATTAAAGCTTTGAAGGTTTTTTCTTTATGCTTTTAAAAAGAGAATGCCGATAGCGATCGCGAGTTTCCTTGAAAAGCACATCGACGGATAATGATTGTTTTTATGATCGTATGTTTTTGGATTGCTTTTTGAGGATCACTACAAAACTATATAAAGAAGGGACATGCTCATTATGTATCATCACTCAAAGATCTCAAGCTAGAGTTTAAAGATTCGGAAGCTTTGGAGGTGAAGATTTGGTGAAGGAGAGGCTAGTCTCTTGGAGAAAGAAGTCTTCTACAAGGTGGTGGTAACTATCTTTTGTGAGTTAACCTTATATTTTGTTTTTAGGGTTTCTCTACCCTAATCTCAAAATTAGGGTTGGTTGATTTACAATTTTGTTACACTAGTTTGTGAGAATAAGGTTAGATTTGTTGCTCATTCACTTCACACACTTAGATTATTTCAACATGATCTAAATTTTGTATCATCATCTTCTTGGATATTCTTCCATTAGTGAGTGCACCGCTTTATATGGTTGAGTAGTACTCCCATGTTGTAATTTGGACATCTATTTTTTAGTGAGTAAGCATCCAGCTTACATTCCCTATTCTTGTCTCAAGATCTCTTTCTTTCTATCTCTCACTTATCATCTTAATTAATTAAGTGTGTATGCTCAAAAGGTTTTAGTATTGGAATGATCGTGGGACCCCAAATTCCAACACACCATGACTTCCATATCTACCTCGGTTGAACACATCCATGAGAGAAAACGAAGAAGATCCAATTCTCATGTGTGGCTCTTCTTCTCTCCAAGAATAGTAAACGAAGAATTATCTCTTCCCTCTCTCTCCTTCTCCCTTGTGAAAGACTTTACCAATAAGCTCTGATACCAAGTGTGAGACTCTTCTCACAAAACGACATGAAAATCTAGCATATCTACTACTCTTCTCCCATCCTATTTATCCTATTGCTCCAAGATTAGAAATCTTCTAGAGTTCTCTAGGGTGACGTGGCCATCATGCACACTCACTCTACTTTCTAAGGTGGAACCTTAGGATAACCCCCGAGCTACGAACCTTATCAACACATGCGCTTGTTCCAACACACATTGGTAAATGCTCCACCTTGGATCTAAGTCTAACACAAAGTGCTTAGGTTGGGTCATATATAGCTCATCTGGCAAGTTTCCATGAAGAAATGTCATTTGAATACCAAGATGGTTGATCTCAAGATCATGTTCAATAGAGATGGAAAACAAAACATGCAAGGAGGAAAGTCGAATAACAAGAGAGAATCTATCTGTATAATTGACCTTAAGTACTAGGGAATATCCTCAAGCAACAAGATGAGCCTTGTGTTGGTCGACTGTGCCATTAAGATGATATTGAATGCAAAATAACCAATGATAGGAAATAGGCTTTTGAACAGCAGGTAGAGGAGTTAAAGTCCAGATTCAATTACACAATAGGGAATCATATTCATGATTCATGACATTAAACCATTGGGAGGATTCTGGTGAAGATAATGCATCACTAACAAAAACGAGATCATAAAGTGCTTGAAGTAGATCCTTGAGGTGTAGGCCTTTGACAATAGGTGCATCATGGGTAGGATTCAACAAGTCCAATTCATGATAGATATCAACTAAAGGCCTGGAGTGAGCTAGAGGGTTAGATGAAAGTTGAGAGGAAGGCAGTATTCAAAAGAATCTTGTGCTTTTGATCGGGGCTATCATGAACTAGTAACACCCAAACGGACAGATTTGGAATCTGACTCTAAAGATTGAGTGGATTTTGTTGGATTAAAGCATATAGAACAGTGCTTGAGAGAGGATCGATCAACATGTAAGGTTGATGGTGTTTGAGCTGGTGTGTCTAAAGTGGACCTAGTGGAGGAAAATTTGTATGGACTTGTTCTGGCGATAAAGGTTGAGGTGGGGAAGATAATTGAAGTTCGATGGAGCTAGATGAATTTTGCTCTTGCTATTGAACAATGGTATTAGGTAAGAGAGACACTTCTCATAGACATGAGGCATCAACAAGCATAGTAGGGCTTCCTAACAGAGCACCTTTGTCAAATATAATTGTGTGAAAGAAAAAAAATTCCCTTTTGGAGAGATCATAGAGTCGGTAGCCTTTGATGCCAAATGGATCACCATAGCCAACAAAAAATGGACTTAACACAATGGACAGAAAGCTTATGACGGTAAGATGTGTGCACATAGGCATAAGCTAGACTTCCAAAAATCCAAATAGATTTGTAATCATGAATGAGGCCTACCCAAGCTATAAAGAGTATGCCTTGAATGGGCTTGAAATATAGTCAATTTAGATAAAAATTGTTGGTGCAAGTGCCAAGCCTACACACTTGGCAAGGGATGAGAAGAGACATATGAGAACCATTGCTATGGATTCTTATCTTTAACCATTTGTAAAAAGTCAAAGACTTGGAGAAATATTTGTAAACGCTACTAAACTCGTGAAGTTAGGAGAATCTCTTGGTATGAGTTTCCTTGAGGTAATATTTCCTAGATTGAAGGAACATTTTTTAGTGAGAACCAAATTTGAATTCAGATTTAAATTTGATCCTATCATCTATAAAATGATTGAAAACAAAAATCACAAGAAAAGCTCGCCATCTTGTCCCTTAGTTGATCATATTGTAGAGAGTGTGTGGCTCACGTCATAGCCTACACTTCTCACTATCATTGGGCATTGATTATCATGTCAATAATCATGTACAACATTGCCTTATAATACAAATAGATCATTGCTTATATCTGTTGATCTCTGTGTCATTGTCACTCAGAACAATGTTCTTGACTTTCTCATATCTCAGTCATTACTTCACGATTTTCAATGTTCTATGGCTTGTTGAAATCAGATCTAACTCTAATACATGCTGGAAAAATTTGAAGACATTCCATCTAGCAGATTGGGAGAAAAGCGCCTCAAAGTGGTCATTGGTCATTCTCTATAGAGGTCCTAAAAAATCGGGGGTAATGCTACACTTCCTAAATTGATTTCTCTATGTATAGTCAATCATTTTAAGTGACTCCACTTGGAAGCATTAGCTCTTTAACCTAATTTGATATCTGTAGAAGGAATGTTTCTAATTCCTTTTGTGATGGTAGCACTAAGCTTAACAAGCAGCAGGTGTGTAAACAAAAATAGAAAGTTTTTGATGAATTGCGAATTGGAAAGTAGTCTATTTTGGACTAGTCATTACATGCATCATTTACAAAGTACATAGGCACTTATTTAGTGTGAATGGAAAGCTAAAAGGGCCTACAACTCAACTCTGAAGTAAAAGAGAGATGGTACAAAGCAAGGATTAGCAGTACCAACTCATTTCTTGAGGTATCCATTCATCTTTCCCAACAATGGTATCACAGCAAAGTCAAGGTAAAATGGGAGATGGTTTTCCTTCTTTCATTGATAAATTGGATAGGAACAACTATCAAGCATGGTCCTTGAGGATGAAGACATACTTGCAAGGAACGAGTCTCTATAGATACATCTCAAGAGATGAGGAGTGCCCATTTTCAGAAGGAAAGGAGTATCTACAAGAGAGGAACATGAAAGAATCAATTAATGGTGTGCCAAAGATGCATTAGCAAGGTCATACTTACTTAACTCTATCTCTGACTTTCTACTTCCACACATTAGGAATTGTAAGACATCCCAAGAGACTTGGGAAATATTGTCATCATATTTTTCTTCCAATGCAAGGGCTAGAAAGAACCAATTGTGGATTGAGTTTATCACTCAAAGAAAGCAACCCAAGAGAGGTATCTCAGAGTATGTGACCAAAGTCAAGGATTTGGCTGACCAATTAGCAAGTATAGGAGAGGGGATTGAAGAGGAGCAAATTGTGAGACAAGTAATCAATGATATTAAAGCAAATGATAAATGGAAGAGCTTCACAACTACTATGGACATGAAAATCCCATATCTCACCACACTCATGGGGAAAATCTTACCCATGAAGCCACGCTCAGGTACAACCTCTCAAGCTAACTATGCAGGGAGAGGTAGAAACTCAAGAGCTAGAGGTAGAGGAGGTAAGCAAGGTATGGGGAGACCTTTCCAGCCTCATATGGAGTGATAGAATACAATGCTTCAGTGGGACACATGTTAAGTACATATGTTGCACACATAACAGCCTCAGGCCATGCTGATAGATTTTTAGCCAAAACCAAAAATTGTTTGAAGCACATAAACACCTCAGACTTTGATTTCAATGGATATACCCATGCATGCTTGGAAAAATCATCAATGAAAGTTACAAAGTAAAGATAGTTTCCAAAAGAGGGTGTCTGCATAGAGCCACAAACATCATTGTGAACAAGCTATAATTTTTTAGTAGCTCGAACTGAACCATCTTTTAGGAATGAGGAACACTACATTTTGCCCAAAATACAACCTTCATAGACATGTTTACCAGGTGCCTCAAGTTTGGGTAGAGAGGACACCATTTTAGATTTCTAGAGGTGTAGCAAACTAGCAAAATTCAGATGACCAAAGCATGCATGCCAAATCTTTGCATCTAATAAAGCCTGAGAATCATGTACAACACATGTTGAATCATTCAAAGATTTTTCATTGTCTATGAGCTTATACAACCCACAACATAAAATGCCAGAAGCAATAATGACATCGCCATTTGATAGATCATGAACTGTACATCTATCATCAACAAATTTCACAACCAAGACAATCTTGGCTAAAGCTCAAACTCATAACAGATTCTTCTTGATCCTTGACATAAATAAAGCATCCAAAAATGTAAAACAACTAACATCTACATTAGTCAGAATGATCTTATCAACTCCCATGATAGGATAAGATGAGTTGTTGGTGCATGTGACAGGATTCCCTGTAGGGGCATGCTCGAGTGAAGTGAAGAAACTACGCTGCAAGGTAATATGTTTGGTTGGCCCACTATCAAAGTACCAAATATCTGATTCTACTACAGACATACACTATTCATGAGAATATGGACCATAACTGCAAACAATGGTAAATGCCCATTCTTCATTTTGTACAAGATTAGTAGACTCTATTTTTGGTGCACAAGCCTCTACAACAACCATTCTAGCCTCTTTCTTCCATGCCTCTTTAGCAACCAATTTTAGACAACTCTTTATGAGATGATCATTTTCTTTACAGTATTTGCAAATCAATTTCTACTTTTCTATTTTCTTTTCATCACTATCATCCTTCTTGGATTATTTAGAATTAGAAAATTTTTTCTTACTAGTAGAAGAGCTCCATTTACCTTTGCCCTTCTACCTAGCCAAGAAAGCTTGATCTGCAATATGCATAATTGACCTGTTTTGCCTAGAGTGATCTTCTTGCAATAGAACGGAGACTAACTCATCAAATGTTAAAGCATTTTGATTGCATTTCCTGATCAAACAAAGAGTAGAAGCAAGACTTTGATATGAATTAGGAAGACCATTTAGAATAGTGTGCACAAGTGAACTGTAAGGCAAGACTTCATAAGTAGAAATCAATTGTTCCTTCAAATCTTTGATCTTTGTCAAAAAACTATCCATGGAATCTCCTTCATTCATGTGCTCATTCTCCATTTGTTTTCAGAGGTAAGCAACACAAGCCTCATTCCTTGCTTGTTATAAAGTGGTAACTCTATCCCAAGCATCCTTAGCTATTCTGCATAAGCGAATGTGAGGAATAATGGCATGTTTGATAGATAAGGTTATCAATGCATGTGCTTTCGCATCTCTACCATCCCAACCAATTTGTTCTACAGTAGGTGCAGTAGGAACTGCAACATGAATAGGAACATGAAGAATATTTCCATCTTCAATACCATCTATATCACCTTTAGCAATTGTGTTTTGAGGGGTAATAGGATGTTTTTCAACACGCTGCACAATATTCCATACTCCTTTTGCAACCAATACATGCTGCACCATATAAGCCCATAATGGTAAATTGGTACCATCCAACTTATCCTCAACAACCAACATACGGAATACATCACTGCTTTCAACCATAGCCATTGATTAAAATACCCTAATGCACAAAAATGATTGTATCTCAAAAAGCTGGATAAAATTACCCTATCAAGTTTTGCTAAACCTATAGCAGACTTCAAGACGCTTACACTGGCAAACCAAAACCTATATATATCTTTGGCACAAAAAGATGAAATTGCCTGCACAAGCAATGTGTTAGTGCATTTGGAGGTTGAAAGGAGCTCAGATTGTGATTCTGACAACACATAGCAAAGTTGTTTTAATCTCCTTATCACGTTGAGTATGCTCACCAATTTTCATGTGATTTTGAGACTATGAATAGAGGCATGTCGATGACACCCTAGATGAAGTGGCAACGTTCTCTGATACCAGTTGTTGGAGTTCGAGGTCTACAGAAGCATGCAAACATCACAAGGAAGAAGAAGAACAAGCTTGGATCACAACACAAAATACTGAATGTATTGCCACTAGAATGTACAAAGATAAGTAGCCCATTAGGGTGATAGGCATATATACAAGCGGGGGAAAAAGACCTCCTAAAGAGGGAAAAAAGTGCCTTGGTAGACTAATGTGTTCGCACACATCATTACCTAAATATATCAACAAGGGCAATGTATAGATACAACTCGTCGAGTAGGAGAACTATGTTGTATTAGGTAGGAAGCCTAGGTAAAAAGCACTGTAGTGTTTTCATTTGTAAGTTTTGAAATAGGAATAACGTTTCAGGTTAGCTTAGGAACCTAACACACATCAAAGATCAGAGCAACTTGACCATTTGAGAGCTCAATCAGAATATATCTGATCCCTTCAGCATAATGGGTAATGTCATTCCCAAAATGCACTTCTATGAGATAATCTAGTGAATTGTAGGAAGAAAAAGAGTTCTTAGAGGAGGCAAGGTGACACGTAGCAACAGAGTCAAGTATCCACACATCTATTGATAGGTAATGTGATGTGGTTGAGGCCATAAAGGCCAACATAGATTCACAATAAACTTTGAAGAGAATCACCAAAGATGTTAGAAGGGAAGGACACACGGTATGCCTGAGGAGAGTTAGTCCAAGACTTTCAATGGGGTGTCGAAGATCGGAATTTGCAAGAAGCAACATGAAAACCTCGAGCATTTTGAGAGGAACTAGACCATCGTGTTCATGAAGCATGTTGAGAGAAAGTGGGTGATGCAATAGAATATATAGGAGATGACCATTCCCTAAATGATGAATTACAGTTTTTATAAGCAAGAAATGTATTCTTTTGACTATGAATCATCATGACTAACACATGTGTAGATAAAGATGTGGAACAAGAGTATATGTAGCCTAAGATGTGTGCTGTAATGCAATTTCTTACATACCTAACGGAATTAATATAGGTACAAAGAATTGTGCATGTGTACTTTGTGATGAAAAAAAAGATTGATAAGAACTAGGAAGAGTAGAAATAAGAACAGAGCTTGTGCCAGAGTTGGAAGGACCATCCTAGCAACGAGCAGATGATCAAGTTTGAGGTGCCATTGATGCAAGAAGCTTTCAACAACAGAGCTTTCCTTCATTTGCACAGCCATTAATTAGCAAAGTTAGTCTTGTTGGTGTGCCACTGAGTGGCTTTCATAGGTTTCCATTAGGTGCAACCAAATTTCATGTGTAGTCTTCAGTAGAAAAACATTTTCTTTGAAAGAATGTCATATGAAGCAATAATTCTAGGGGAGCATTGAGATCGCATTCATCCCAAACCTTAACTTGGTTACCATTAGCAGGATCATTTTTTGACGGGACAAACTTGAGTGCCATCAACAATAGGCCATATGCCTTGTTTCTGTAGCATCATCTACATAATTAAAGTCCATGGTTGGAAGTTTCCTTCATGGAGCTTGTCCAGTTTATAGGTATGCGAGGCTCGTGATTATGCCATGGGGATCAAGAACGGCATGTTGGAAATTGCATGATTAGAGAAAGGAGCGATTTATGCACAATGGCTCAAACATACCATGCAAAAATTGGGTGGATTACCCATAGGTTGTAACGCAAAGCACATACAATACGATTTCTTGGGAAGTGTTAAGATTGTTTTCATTGATTAAAGTTAAATAGAAATTACAAGAGCTGGTGCATTGATAAGGATGCCTCATTAGATTGTGAATGACTGGTACATATATAAAATTACTTGTCATAAGATAGGTTGACCTCATTTTTTCATCTCAATTGACAAGTACATATTAACAAGTGGTCTATCCTAGCCATGTGCAAGGAAATATGTACCCTCCATGGATGTGGCCCCGCAACAAACATGGAAGTGCTTCTCGCACAACTTCTAGGCATCTCTCATGTGATGACACACCCTCTTGGAGCAATCCATCATGATAACAGAAAGTGAATTAGATAAATAAAGCTTTTCTTATACTAGACATATATTAGATACGATTTGAGATGTTGGATTGTTCGTATCTTGCATCATATTTATAGGAAATGATCATTAAATTTTGATAATCACGAAATATCATGTGGTATGTTTGAAATAACACTATGCAATTCAATAAATGTGCATCTAAATAACACTAAGCATATCAATAAATGTGCACCAATAAGTGTGCTTAGCATAACGTGTTTTCTTACATGGGTGTACAGAAGAATGCGAGACCATCTCCATGATAGGCATAGACAGATCAGATGTTCAATAAAGGAGATAGCCAGCTTAAAACCAAACTGTATTATAACCAACATTCGAATACTTTCGGACATCATAGTTTTCATCCGGATAGTAGAACATTAAAACTTGAATTCTAATTTGAGATTTGATCATAGATATTGTACTTAATTAGCAGAGAAAGTGCTTAACTAGAAGATTAATTATCAGAAAGAAAGTGTTTAACTAGAAGATCATATGCTGAAGTGTATGAGATTACAACCAAACAGATGACTGATTTGACCAGAAATTACTACAATGTCTCATTCGCATTGAAGATCGCTGTAGGCTCCCATGGTAAATCACTTCGCATGAGGAATACAGCAATGATCCGAGAGTCCAAAGCTTTTACACTAAATCAGAATGAAAGATTGAACCTCAGAATTTCGTACCATGTACTTATCTGCCTTTGGATTGCTTAACGAGATAGCGGGCTAGCTCCTGTTCCAACCGACCGTTTCTCTGTCGTGCAAGACGCAGCTCCTCGCCAACGGATGCAACTTGTGCTTGAAGCTCTATAACTTGACAGAAAAGCCTCCGCTGCTCATGGATCTTCGAAATTTCTTCGGGATTAGCGTTCTCGATTGCAAGATTTATCAAATTGAATATCGCGTTGTTCTCTATGGCGCACGAGAGTGAAAGATCTTGGAGTCTAGCCATGAATTCAGAGCGAGAACATGGAGATGAGGACTGGGACGTCATGGTCGTTGGATCTGGCAGCGGATTACAGGTTATCAACGTGTTTGAGCCATTCGATGATGTGGATAAGTCCGAATCAGAGTAGGTTGCTCGATGGAGTATACGATTTTCCCTATGAAGTTTGGGCGATGGTATAGTCTTCTCTCGAGGTGCTGGTAAAGAAGGGCGTGAGTTCCTTGAAGACGTCGCAGGTGTCGTTATTCTTGGCGTTGTGTCCTTTGTCAGCAACGGTGACTCTCTGTTAGCCGAGGACGATGATGGTAATGAAATCGGCCTCTTAACAGGACAAGGAACTGGCGATTGCAGTAAGGAAGATAAACTATCTGATGATGATTTTGAACTGCATTCAGAAGCAGTCATGAATTCCGGTATTCGTGTCTCACCTGATAACGGTAACGATTTTGACGAGGAGGATGAGCACGATGACGCTGACGACACCAATGAAGATGATGGTGATGGCGAAGGCGACATCGACAGTGGCGATGGTGATGAGGAATGCGCACTAGGTGATGATGATGTAGGTAGCGAAAATCCGTTCCTAACGGTCCACTTCGAGGAAGCGAACGCAGATGATTTTTGAGGGAGTGTCGTTGATCGTCTTGAAGCGACGGATGAGAACACTGATTCTGTTCCATCAAGTTTCTTCCTCGTGGGTGGAGACGCTGTGCATGGAGCAGGTAGCGGTTCCTCGCCTGATATACAAGACGGTGACCTAGATGCTTCTGATTGGGGAGATCGACCCTCGGTTATTAGGTCCGTAACATAGAACCTTGATTTCTGCTTCCCTGAAGCAGTTGACGATAAATTAGGGCATGACGATCTCCTGATTGTAGACGTGAAGGGTTTTCCTATGTATGGTAAGTACGAAGGTGAGGACGGCGACGACAGGTGTGATGGCGATAACAGAGAGTCCAGGGACTGCAGACTTTGTGTATCAAAGATACGCCTAGAACTGCGAGCAGGTGTTTCTGCTGTGCTATGAGTAGTTTCCATTGCAGCCCTCTTCATCTCTAGATCGAGAAGTCCTACGGGCGGCTCGCTGCATCCTCTTCTGTGCGCCATAGCCAAGACAAAGCACCGTCGTATTTTGTGTCGGTGGACACTGTGGTACGGCCACAGATCTCTCGTCTACAGAGGGGAATAGGCTACCATGGACTCCGTCGGAGTGCTTCACGTTGTACTGGACACTAAGCGCAGGTCGAAAGCCACCTTACTTCACTCGGTTCTCTATCGATCGGCCTCCGTCTTCGTCTGCATCTGCTTGTTCTTGCGCACCTGCGCTACGTATGCTTGCCACCTTGTTTCGCTGGGTTCTCTATCGATCGGCCTCCGTCTTCGTCTGTGTCTGCTTCTTCTTGCGCACTTGCGCTACGTATGCTTGCGCTACCTCTCTCCCGTCTCTGCCGGTTTCTCGTCTGGCGCTGGCGCTGTGAGGATACTTGAAGGCCGAGAACGGAACGAGGATGGACGTGCAGAGCTGAGATATCGCAGTTGCGCCCGTCTAAGATTGCCGAAAGCCATGTCTTTCTCAAAAATATAGCGGCCATGCTCTCGCCCCGTAAGAAAGCAGCTTTTCTGTTTTCTTGTAGCTTTTTCTTTTCCAAAAAAAGAACGGAAACTGATATCGACCACACGAAACCTTATGTATTGCAGAATGAAGGGTGGCTATTTTTTTTTTTTTTGAACACGAACATAAAGTATAATATTGATGCAGGAAAGTAAAATACAAGAGAAGCACTCACCAGATTTACTGGGAGGCAAAAAACCTAGAAACACTGGATCAAAGACAATGGCCAAGAGAGCCCAATCCAGCAACCCCTTACTTCACATAGTTTCTAATATACCAGTTAAAGAAACTGATCATATTGTTCCTGTCTCTAGAGAAGATCTGAAGCAATTTGCTCTTCCAAGAGTTACAAGGGTACTTTTTGACTATATACAAGGGGTTTTTATCTTGTAATTTCTCATTGAGGGGAATATTGTTACACATAAAAGCGATTCTTCTGACTCCAACAAGACAGGAAAAAAGAAAATTTTTTCCTTTTTTATCAAAAATCTTGCTGTTTCTGCTTTTCCATACGTACCAAAGGATATGAGCCCTCACAATCTGCCATAAAGCGATGTCCATCCTGTAAGTTACACCAATAAGCAGCTCCTTGGCTCCCAAATTATAACCCCCAGAAGTCCGGCAATAGAGATGAACGATTTCCCAAAAGACCATACTATCTTTACACTTGAAGAACAAGTGTTCCATATCTTCAACTTTACCACACGATTTGCACAATCCTGCATCAATATTATACTTTCTAGCTCTGCTCCCAGTCCAGACTCCTCTGTGCAGAATCAGCCACAGAAGACAAGAATGTTTGTTAGCCATAGGATAGGCCCAGAGACTTTGAAATCTGTATTTCCACTGATGAGAATTCCAAGACAAGTCCCACTTTTTATTCAGTCGACCACAAATGCTCGAGATGCTGATGTAGGAAGACTTGTAGCAGTTATACATATCCTGAGCCACCACATCCAAGGTAGTAATTTTGTCCCAAAGATTTTCTGTCCTGAAATTCAGCAGTTGAAGTTTTCTTTCTCTAATTATCTGTTTGCAAGACACAGATAGGCCATTAGCATTCATTATGTAGCTATCCTCAATCACTTGCCCATTTCTCAACAAATCCTCCCATTTATTGAAACCAAAGTTTTTACATTTGTGCCATCTTATAGGAAGGGAGATATCACTATTACTGCAAAACCAACCAATCCATAAAGAATCCTGTAAAAGAAAGGAATGATTCTTGGCAAACCATATGGGAAGCTTGTAACCTTCCTTGATAGACATCCAGGCCCTCCAGAAGTTACAAACCAACTGACTCCCTTTAGGGATGAATATGGCAGGGGAAGACACAATGTCCCAAAGAGAAAAGTTATTCCAACTTTTGTTATTACTCAGGCAAAATAATTTAATATTTCTTTTAATCAAACAAGCCCAGAAGTCAGAAGAAGAGATGGCCCTTAGAACCCATTTTGCTGCCATTTGAGTAGCCATCCTTGAGGGACATATTAGCCCAAGGCCTCCCTCTGACTTCTTCAAACAACAGATCTTCCAAGCAACTTTAGGAATTTTGGAGTTGCCCCATAAAAATCTCCTAGAAAGAGCAATGACTTGAGCCAACTGTTTCTTGGTAGGCTGCCAACAAGCAAGGAAATAAGTTAGGCCAGGGAGAATATAATGCTTCAGCACAAACACTCTTGGGAAATATTGGCCTGCAAATCAATCCATTTAAAAATCTTAGCTCTAAACTTGTCCAAAACCCATTCCCATCTCTACTGAAAGGTAATATTAAATCCCATAGGGATACCCAATAATCTGAAAACAGTACCTTTTTTAATGATGTCACACCCTGCCTCAAGAACACAATCCGGGACCAAATCATTAGAGGCAAAAAAACCTGTTTTATGATGATTAACAACAGAACCACTGGCCAAACAAAAGGTCTTAAGACAGTTTAAAAAGGAGTTAGCAGACATAGGATCAGCTTCCATCATATGAATAGTTCTTTAGTTTCTTTTATAAGACTATTGGTAATGTTCTTTTTATATGTAAAATCATCAAAAGCGTGCGTTGAGGATTAAATGTTTGATCTTTAATTCATATTAACTATACGTGGATGGTCAAAACAAAGCTACATGTTTATGAAGATGATCCGAAACCAAAGGATATGAGCTAGAGCATGAGATAACCTTCAAATATCAAGAGAATGACATCTATATGCATTGAATCTCTTATTCAGAATGTTAGATTTATGTATATAGAAAATTGAGAAAAACATTAACGATAAAGGTTTTTTGAATCTATACTTGGGATTTCCAATCATATATTTGTCAAAATTGAGAAAAACATTAATGATAAAGGTTTTTTCTTAACACTTAATATCCGTTCTTTCCATAAAGATTCTATTATACTAGACATATATTAGAGTTGATTTGAGATGTTGGATTGTTCTTAACTTGCATCATATTTATATAAAATCGAATGTCTTTATGAGTACAACAATAGATCAACTAACTAATGATAATGAAATTTTGATAATCACTATAGAAACATAACCAAACACCATGTGGGATGTTTGAAATAACACTATGCACATCAATAAATGTGCATATAAAGAAGAATGTTTTTTCCTCTCACGCTTTGATGTGGGAATACATAATTGCATGTATTTACCTTTAATACCTCAATGATTGGAGTTGATAAATATCGAAGTTTGGCAAGTTACTAATTTCCGGGTGTGTAGACATAAAGACAAAGATGACTTTGTGTATGCATGTATGAAAAACACCAAAACTTCATGGAAAGAAAAATTGATAGATCTTAGAGATAAAGATAGAAGTCTAACATAATACTGATAAAATATTCCCTCATATCCTTCATTGGATATGTCCCAAAGCATGTGTATTTATAATCAAAGTGTATTCATCAAAAAATATATGTATTTGTTTTTATAGATCACATGTTGTTTTTAACAAAGAGCATCATAAAGGTTGTTAATATATCTATGTTTAAAAAAATATGCATGTGCATATAATTTTAAAATAATCAAAAGCTCGTGAGTAAAAAACCGTTTAAATATAAGGTTTCTTTCTATCTCAATCACAAAATATATCTATAGAATTGAGTAAGTAAAAAATATCATGACAACATATCAGGTGTATACCGAGGCTTCTACCGGGACAAATGCATGGGTGCAATTTTGCCCAGATGTCGGTGTAAGCTTTGGCATATGCGTCAGTAACAAAGCGCCGATATGAGCCTCGGTATATGCCTCGTATATGTTCTGGTATAAGCATCGGTAATCCCCTGGGCAAAAGCATCGGTATGCAGTTGGGCATATCGATGCTTATATCGGCACCTATACCGATGACCATATCTGCAGCAACATTACCATGATGTTGTGTAGCAAAGACAATACACCCTGCCCAAAACATGTGACATGTACTCTAATGGCAGCGAAAATATGATTTGATAAAGCAAAACACTGTCGGACACAAAAGAGATGAGCATAATGAACCATGAACCATGAACCATGTACAAAAGAGTTATATATTCCATAAATGAAGCATGTACAAGAGTGTGGCAAACCACTGCCATATATGAGCCAAATACAAAATGTGGCAAAGCACTACCATATAAGAGTCAAATACAAATTTCTGGTTCACCACTGCCATATATGAGTCAATACCAAATTGTGGCACACCACTCCCATACACATGCCCAGAGGGATCAAAACATCTATATGAGCAGTCCAACAAAGAACATTCATGAAATGAGACAAATTGACATGATATTTACAAAACAACAACGAAAAACACCAAATCAAGTTTATAAGCTCATCACCTCATCGTAGATGCTCCCATGAAATGACCGCACTACCTCCCTCCAAGTCCTCCAATAGTGCAACCAATCCATGATGATATCCATAAGCTTCCTTTGTTCGTGTTGGAGGATGACCCACTACCAACTCCTGCAACAAATATGCAAAACATTAGATGAACATACATGACGTGCTTAACACAAAGAAATTCAATAATCCAAATGATACTTACAAACTTGTGATGCATAGTGTCATATCCATCGCTACCCAAATGTGACGGTCTTACTTATCTAGGCATGTGGCCTCCGCATCTCACTACTGGTGGTATTGGTCAGGAGTCTTCTGCTGCTCACCGTGAATCATATCCCACTCCTCAGCATCCAACCTTATAGACTTTGATAAGCTTGCTCTGAAAGCATTAGGAGCCTCCGATCGTTGATGGGACATAACCTCACATATCATGTGCTGAATCCACTCTAAGCTGACAATAGGATGCCCATATGCTAGCCAAAACTCTTGATAGATCGTCTATGTGATATAATTTTTACGATCTTTATCCTGTTCACTCCATTTCAACATGATAGAGTGTCCAAACTCTATGGAGCAAAGCTATCGTATGCACTGACGCATGGCCTTTTCGATCGTATCCATCATCAGAGCTCCATCACGTATACTATACACTTCCATTCATCATGGTCATGGGCACCCCAAGGTGTACATGGTGTACCACATGGTGTACCATGTTGCATACCTACATTTGAGTTACTCGCTCTAGGAGTAGAAGTGGGAGACACAACATCTGTCGCACTACCTCCACAATATCTTCCTCCTCTAGAGCCACCAGTAGATCCACCCTTGGAACCTCCTCCTCTAGAGTGTGACCTTGATCGATGAGATGGGCCAGCACCTGTATCACGTTGAGGTGTCAAATGCACATGGCATAGTTAAAAAATAGGTTCTACCTCTAATTTGAACTATCTAACAGCTTTCAAAAATTACAAAAATTGGTGTGAGCTTTGTACTTAGACTCCTCAAGCTTGAGGACTCCTCGATTGGCACAAAATGGAGTCACATTTGTGATAATTGGGTATATGTACATATATTACATTGTTTTAGTGGTAAAGATCATTATTGCCATGATGAAATCTTCTGAGCAGTTTAGGT
>MU260871.1:72500-125000 GCA_020310875.1 Ceratopteris richardii | reverse complement strand
AAAGGGCACACCATCCGGATAATGGTGGCTGACTCTGCTACGTATAATTTTATTAATTATGCATTAGTGAAAAAGCTAGCTCTTCCTCAGAAACCATCTCCTCATAAATACATTGTTTCCATGATGCACGGTCAAAACACCCGTGTTTGGGACACAATGATATCTAATTTGGAACTAGAAATCCAAGGATTTAAAGACACTTTGGACTTCCAAATAATGAACATGGATCGGGTAGATCTAGTATTAGGGAGAGAGTGGCTATGGAGTCTAGGACCTTCATTGACAAGGTGTTATTTTACTAACACTTTGGAATTCCAGTGCAACGATGTAGTGTATAAAATAAAAGCCGAGCATGATGTTCCAAGTATCCCTTTGATTTCATATACTGAACTTAAGAAACTTGTAAATAACAAAGCCAGGACTCAAGCTTTTCTTGTCCTTGGTACTCATGTAATAGATTCTGATAATATAAATCAAGTTTCTTATGTCTCGTCTTTTATTCCTCATGAAGTTCATACTAAATTTATCAATTTAATGAAGGGATTTAAAGATGTATTCCCTAAGGAACTCCCCTACGGCTTGCCACCCTCTCGTGGAAACATCGATCACACTATAGATCTATTTTTGGGAACCAAGCCAAAATCTCAAAACCCATACCGCCTCCCCTATGTCTAGAATCGGGTTCAAAAATGTGTTCCATCATATCCTATCACTTGATTGAGAAGTGGAGTTAGCCAAAAGAAAGTCAAGCAGGTACTGTCACATTTCACACGGATAGAATATGATAGATATGAAGTATCAACTTGCAGACTTTTGGAGTTCTCAAGGTGAGAAGTTTGTCCACTTATGTTTCAAGTAAGGAGTTGCAAATTCTTCGGAAGGATTTGTTTGAAGAAAAGTTTTACAACTTTTTGAGAAGCATGGACACTTGAAGACATTCAGGTAGCAAATCAAACGTTCAGTCATGAAGGTTTGATGAGAGCAGATTCTACACAGGAGAGATCATTGATCTTGGATAGATCTTGTATGATCTTGAGTATTTATGAGTCAGTTATCTATCCTTTGTTTGTGTAAGGTCCTTAGCATTGGAAGAAGTAAGTCAAAGATTCAGGTTCTATCAGATTTGTGTTGCAAAGAGATAGAAATACTTGTTATGTGCAGAAGGGTATGAATCCTAAAATGCTTTCAGCAAGGTTTTATCAGCTAACCTTATTCTACAATATGGGAAGCTGAAGACTTACAGTGAAAGGGTTTAGAGATTTTGTTTCAGATACAGGTATTGATCACTGAAGATCAGATTTATGAAGAAGGACGTCCAAGATTTCATAAAGTCTGATATAATTTGAAGAATACTGGATACTAGTGTTAAATCATCCAGGGGGTGATGAAACATGAAGACTTATTTTCAGCCATATGTAAAAGAATGCAAAGTCATACCAATAGGTATTCCTATTTCACGTATTCCTATATTTCCTGTATCAGGTTCTCTTTATGTTCCATCTTTAAAAGAAGAAGGAAGAAGAAGAATGTTTGGAGAAAGTTCCTGTTAGGATGTTCCTGTTCAGGAGAAGGTTCTAGAGTTCTGTTGAAGAGAAGCTTGATATTTCAGAAAGGTATATTTCAGAAGTGCGCACATATATGTTTATACCAGGTTCTGAAGGAAAGAGGTATGAAGGATTTAAAGGATGAAGACATGATGACATCATAGATTTTTTTACTCATATTTCAATTGATTTCAGTTGATTTCAATTGAGTTGAGTTGATTTGACTTGAGTACAATCAGAGATGAACTAGCAGTGTTCATAATACACTAAGTTGTGAGTTGTCAGTCACAGGTTCCAAGATTCAGTTCTTGATTCTTGTTTAGTGTATTTACATGACACAACAGAAGTACGTTGAGAAACCTTTTTGGAAGGTAAATGCAAATATATGGATCCTAGTGTATGTTTTCAGGTTTTTTGAAAACAGGAGATAGCATGTTCAGAGAAACTTCATGCTATATTTGTTGTCAAGCAATGATTGCTTGATGTTGAAGCTGAAGGTCAAGGACAAAGCACAGGAGCACATCAAAGAGGTGGACACACAAGTAGAAGGAGCAAGTAGGGAACTCCAAGAAGTGTATGTCAAATTTTCAGAAGAATCCCCTACAACAATAGTGATTTTCATCACTAAAAACCATTGTAAATACCATTTTCTATTTTTGTAACTCCATTTTGTTCAAGCCAAGGAGTCCTTGAGCTTAAGGAGTATTAGAAGTATCATCCTACCAATTTTCATAATTTTTAGACTTCGTTTGAGCCCTCAAATAAGCCTTGGAACCTAATTTTTAACTAGGCCGGACACTAGGTCTAGACAGGGCCAAAACTAGTCAAAAAGCTATAAAAAGAGCTAGAGAGCTCATTTTTGAGGCTAGCTTGTTAGAGAATGGAGCTTTTGTAAGAGAACTCTTTTGCAATCAAAGCTTTCCATTGTTCCTCTCTTTGATCTTACCTTGTGCGCGTGTGTGTGTATGTGTGTGCATGTTTGTGTGCTTTCACTCACGTACTTGTGCCTTCACTTGCTCGTGGTCTTCACACTGGTCCTCACATCTCCGCGGATTGACAAGTAAAGGAGGTGGTGCTTACGCTTGAGCTACACCAAATTTTGGTGCCGTTGCCGGGGAGAGAGAGCTTCGAGGACGAGCGTTGTGATGGTAAGATCGTAGATTTGCGACGTTGGAAGGTAAAAAAACTGTCATTTTTGTTCATTTTCTGATTTTTCTCCTTCATCATCATCATCATCATCATCACCGTCTCCATCTTCTTCCATCTTCTTCTTCATAGAAATTTCTTGTTTGTAGTGCATTTTCATCATTTTCATACCATCTTTCATGCATGATTGTGCAAGGAGGGGTTAGGAAGTGCAAGAGAGTGCAAGCACTGTGTTTTTTCATGCTTTTCTGCACATACAGAGCTCGCCATTGCTTGACGCTCAGAAATTCGAAGTTCCTGCCAGAAAACACGATTCTGTGATGAAAATCGCGATTCTCTGAAAATTCAAATTTTTTTTGAAAATCGCGATTCTCTGTTTCCCGCCTAAAAGCCTTTTGAAAAGAACACGATTTTGTGGTCATTCTCAGAATCGCGATTCTGTGGTTGTGCTCAAAATCGCGATTCTCACAAATCATGATTTTCAGCCAAAAACACGATTCTGTGGTTGTGCTCAAAATCGCGATTCTCTAAAATTTTTGGAAACCACGATTCTCTGAGACAAAATCGCGATTCTCTAGAACACGATTCTCTAAGACACGATTCTCTAAAACATGATTTTCAAAAACACGATTCTCTGAATTTTTGGAAACCACGATTCTCTGAGACAAAATCGCGATTCTCTAGAACACAATTCTCTAAGACACGATTCTCTGAAACACGATTTTCAAAAACACGATTCTCTGTTGGCAATCGCGATTTTCATGTCAAAAACAGGATTCTGAGAAAACAGGATTCTCTGCTCAAAATCGTGATTCTCAACAACACGATTCTCTGCTCAAAATCGCGATTCTCTAGAACACGATTCTCTAAAACACGAGTTTGTGAAAACACAATTCTGTGAACAACGATTCTGTAAAAACATGATTCTGTGAACCATGATTCTGTGAACCATGATTCTCTATTGGCAATCGCGATTTTCAAAACATGATCCTCTGCTCAAAATTGCGATTTTCAAAAACACGATTCTTTGCTCAAAATCGCGATTCTCACAAATCACGATTTTCAGCCAAAAACACAATTTTGTGAAAACACGATTCTCTGATTTCACACAATCGCGATTCTCTGATTTCACACAATCACGATTCTCTGATTTCACACAATCGGGATTCTCTTGATTTCACAAAATTGCGATTCTCTTACAAAATCGTGATTTTTCCACAAGTGCCTGTTTGCCTATTTTGACCCCCAAGAGCCTGATTTGACATAACTTTTTCATCCAAAGTCCATTTTTTGAGCTCTATAGCTCGTTGGAAAGCTCGTTTCAGATAGGATAATTTGAAGTTGACCCTCAAGTGAGACTAGGAACCCAAGGGAACTCCAAAGGATTTATGAACCTGAGATCTGGTAGACACCTAGGCAAGGATAGACAAAGCATTAGATCTTCTCAGTCTAGTGTCAACCGTACAACTAAGTCTTGGGCACAACAACTAAGTGGTTGTCCTTACGTACTAAACTCAGACACAAGTGACTCAGAAATGTCTTTTAGCATGGGGAAACCTGCAGGTAGCTCAGGAACTACCCATCTACAAACACCAGAAGGTCCCTATAAGACACAATTGGAATATATTCGGACCAACCGATTAGGTGCTCGCATCTATGAGGATGGCCTGAGGCGATCAGTGGTCCAACTCAAAAATCCAGATCAACCCTTTGGACTTGAACACCCGGTGGTCAAGTTCAAAGAGGGTTCATACAATGATAAGGAAGGAACCATGTATGTGGTCACCAACCTACCAGATAGGACTGATGAGTTTGGAAATGTCATTCCTGAGAATGAGATAGGAGACCTAGAACAAGGAAATGTAGGACAAGGACCCCAGACTCCTAGAGGTAAGTCAGTTTTGACCAGAGTGATCACTCCAGACTGGATTCCTCAAGACAAAAAAAGCATAGAACTATTCTTGAATAGAGAAACAGAGGAAGCCTTTTGGAGATTCAAGCCAGATCAACCTAGCCAATTGGGCATAGTCATCATCTACGAGTTCAAGGATCCAGAGATACCAGACAAAGTTGTCTACCTGGACAACACATCAGAGAAGATGTTCTTGGTAACACAACATGATAGACACGCATATACTTGGAAGAGTGAATTGATTTTCCCTCCACCAAGATCCAATGTTTCCCATGGTCTCCAAGGAGTAGGTTCATCTCAAGCTCATGAAACCCAAAGAGAAAGAACTAGAGAGAGACCTGAGGTAAGTTTTGCACACACCGTGGGCAGGAATAGATCAGGATTTGAAAATGAAAGACCGGAAAGAGAGAGACATCAAGCACATAGGCAACAAAGAGATGAACAGGATTTTCCATTGCCTAGACCCCGAGAGCACACAAGAACCCTTAGAACCACTCAAGTGATCAAGGCAATGAAGAATTACTTCGATGGGACAAGAGATCCTTATGATCATGTGGCCAAGTTCAAACAAGTGTTAAGAGCTGAACAGGTTGAGGATTTGTTCACCCAGTACGAGGCATTTGGTTTGACTCTTAAGGGCACTACCCTAGCTTGGTTTCAACCACTAAGTAGTCGCAACTATCATGACATAGGTCAGCTGCTAGACGAATTCATTGTAGAATTTTCCAAGAGTGGTATCAGGCATAACACATCATCCTTAATCCATAGTTTCAAGCAGACACCCCAAGAAACAGTGCGACTAGCAGGTAGAAGGTTTAGACAGTACCTAGAAAGATGCCCTACTCCAGAGTTACCCGCACCAGCCAAACAAGTGGCTTTGTTCTTAGATGGCTTACTGAGCACAAAGTTAAGATCATATGTGTACTGGAAAGAGCCTAGATCCATAGAAGAGTGTGTGCGGACATGCATTGACATAGAAGACAACTTGGGTGAGGAGTTAGGACTATCCAAACTCTATCAAGATTCTTATAGTTCTACTAGTCATACTTCGAGTATCTCCATGGAAATAGATGAGATGACTGAGCAAGTTGCCAAGAAGCTGGGAGTCCAAAATAGACAAACACAGAGAGTCACCTCATTGAACCGATGTTATACCTGCGGAGGGGACCACATGGCTAACGTATGCCCAATGCAAAACCAAAACATTAGAGAAAGGAATGCTCCATATTGCACTATTGAGAGAAACTACACAAACCACATGGCTCAAGATTGTCCCTACATTAGGCAGGCTGTTAGACAAACTTATCAGCAACCTTACCAACAAGGTAGGTATCAGAACCCATACCAACAGCCATATTATCGACCACAACAGCAATATCAGGCATAATATAGGCCACAACCAGTCTTGGGAAACCAACCACCAGCTCTTGCTAACGTGATTCCAGTCAAGTATGCTGTGGGAGAGGAAAATCCAAATAGGGCAGTGGTGCCACTAACCCAATTGATACCAGATAATGATTCTCATGCTCATAGCTCTGACTACTCCCATGAAGGTAGTCCACATGCTTATTACATAGAGTCACCTGAACATAGTGAGATCTACCCGTATCAATATGAGGCACCACCTATGGAACAAAATTGGGAGCCTGAATACTCTAATGTCATGTACACCAATGCTAACCCTAGGCCCCAATTGAGACAAGCGAGACCACAAGCCCCTAGAGGACCTTGTTTCAGATGTCAGGGTGACCATTTCCTTCGTGATTGTCGCCACCCACCATCTCCGAGTCAAGGTCAGGCTATCACAATACAAGCTTTTTGTCTTGAATGTGGCAAGGACCATCTTCCTAGAGATTGTCCAAGAAACCCCTCCAGTGCACCCAAGATTACACCCATTAATGTGGTAGCCTTAGCGGCAGATTCAAGTGCCAGTAGCAGTAATGTGGCACCTGTATAGGCAGTTACTAGGGCACAAGCATTAAAACAAGATAAACCAGCAGAACAATCAGAGTCAAGTGAATCAAGAGAGCCTAGTAAGAGGAAAACAAGAATGTGGAAAGATACCAGAGAGAAGGCCAATCGCAAGTGGAATAAAAAGTTATCCGAACTAGAAGAAATCTTGAAAAACGCAAAAACAAAAATAGAAGACATTGCATCTCAAAACCCCTCGCATGCTGAAACTCCATCCACTCCATCTCATCCCACCCCACCACCCATTGTAAATAGGCCACAACCAGGGTCTGTTCTTGCAGATCCAACCCCAGAAGGCTTGAACATGATGTTCAAGGCTTTTTAGGCTCGACTTCAAGAAGGGCCAACAATTGCAAACCTAGACAAGAGTTACCCTAGAGAAGATTTAGAGATTGAACGGATGAAACTGTGCATGAAAAGGGTAGAACAAGCTCAAGCTATACTTGAGACTAGGGCTTACTAGAAAGATTAGAGCAGTTGGTAAACAAACCACAAGTTTCTTTACCTCCACAGGCTCAACCAGTTATTGAAAGAGGAAGCTCACCACCAATGGGAGCTTATGTTCCTAATTCCACGGATGCTGGAATACCTCCTTCAATTCAACAGTACTCTCAAGAGTTCTTGCCAGAAATACAAGAAGAGAAATGGGCCAAGGAGAAGGGTGATTCCCCTCCTATTCCTGAGATTGATGATCTTCATGATCAATTTCCCCAAGACATTCCATCTATTTATGGAGATCAAGTAGAACAACAAGAAGACGAAAGGTTATATTTTGAATCTAATACCTTAGAAGAACTACCTCAATTTCCAGGCCCTTGGGAATCTGACTCTCTTCAGATCAGAGCTCCCACAATATTGGTAAGAAATGAAGACTCAGTGGTCCCAAGGAACACTAATGTCGTGAAGAACACTAAGGTTCAATGTCATCTCACTGTAGAAGAGTTGCTCAAAGCAAAACCCGAGCTATGGAATCATGTGAAGGATCAGGTCCCAAAACTTGAGTCCAATATGCCAAAAGTAGGCTCTAAGCAGAAAGTACCGGAGATACCTCTAGACAAAATAGGGGACATGTGTGAGGGTGAAGAAGGTAACACTTATCTTCCAATCACCTACCAAGGTTACACAACCAAAGCAATCATAGATTCAGGTGCCGGTGTTGCTATTGCTACTACCTCCTTGTGGAAGCAATGGGGATGTTCCAATGAAAGTCAAAGTGCTAGTGTGTCATGATGAGAACCTTACAGAACCACTTGTCTTGGGTCAAGATTGGATCTATGACCATGCAGTTAACTTAAACCTAAGAAGTCAAATTCTTCAAGTTTGGGTACATGAACAATGCATCACATTAGAATTAGAGAACTGCATGCTCCTAGATCATGGCACCACACACTCTCTTAATTCTTCTAAGACTAGTCATATGGAAGAAGATGGTGTATGTGTCAAAAGCTCTATGATGCAGAAGGAGTCAATCATGGAAGAACAGGTTCAAAGGCGGGTGGATCTTTCTTCTTCTCCAAAGAATCAAGTAGCCATGGTAGTGAGTCCACCACACAGGCAAACACAACCCTTCACGACAACTGCTACATCAAATAGAAAGACACCATTCGATAAGAAAGCAGTTCCTAGCATAAAGGAGATCTGGGTACTCAAAGGAGAGCAACCACCAGCCTTGCCCCCACAAATCCCATCCAGGCAAGCCAACCAGGCCAGAAGACGAAGGAAGCAGCTCGGACAAGCTCAATCACAAGGTATCCAACAAGTTTGGGTGCCTAAGGAATTAGCTGCAGCTCAACAAGGGCGATTACAGATATGGGTACCTAAGAAGCTCTTACATCCACAACAACCTATGTTCTCCCACATACGAAAGGTCGCAACAAAGAAGCCAAAAAGAGAAAAGGGTAAGAACCACGTACAGAGACCAAAGGAAGATCAAATCAGCTCTTCAACAATAGTAGGAAGACGTGCAAAAAGGATATGGGTTTGGAAGCCAAAAGTACAAGTAGCCTCCATCGAATCAAAGTGCCAACCACACTGGATACCACAGTTCAGGAAGCATCCAAAGAGGAAGACGCCTGAAGTGACCTCTACAGTGCCAAATGCTATTCTAAAATGGACTCCAATAAGGAGGATTACATCAGTTCGAGACTCAATGGATACCTCCACCAAGGTCGGCATCAACCTCCGCAAATAACATCGAAAGCCTCGACAAGCGACAACCATGTGCTCCTTGCACAGCCTTGTCTTTTGCACCATTCAGGTCATGCATTTCCAAAGTATGCATTAATATAGGGCCACATTATGTGGCCGTGCATAGACACAATTGAGAGTCCCATGCACGAGAGCACATTGACACATGTAAACCATTTTTTGATACTAATCTTTGTCTTCTTGTTTTGTGACATTGTTCCTCTCAAAAAAAAGAACTTATTCCCAAGTTTCGCTCATGAAACATGAATGAGTCATGCTTAGTTGAAGATTGAACCTTCAATTACTGGGCATTTATCAGTTTGGATAGAAGTGTGTTTCAGCTAGCAGATGATATAATTGCTCCCTTATCTGGTAGATGTCAAGAACTTGGCATGAACAGGGCATCCACAACTATGGTTTCCTCTTACCATGGTAGGAGTAAAGAGCTTGAAGGTCCACAACTTGAGTGATGCTTAACTACTGCATGTATGAGAGCATCCAGGGAGATATCTGCACGGGGTAGTTCTGGTACCCTACAAATCTTTGTATGTATACTGGATGAGAAGACTCCTGCTTATGGTGAGCTAGAGAGAATATGTGAAACTAAGATTGGTGTAGTTATCGAATGTTGTTTGTCAAGGAATATAAAGAAATTCAATTCTCTATATTTGGCAAATGATGCTCTGAAAAGAGGAGACGGGATCAGCCATTCAAGAGATCTCATCAGTGGTCCATCAACATGGACATTCATCAACAAATCAGTTCCATCCCAAAGGCCAAGTGTACAACAGGAAGAGATGAACATCGATCGACCTTCTCCATGGTATGTATCTTTACTTTGGAAACATCATAACCATGATAGCTTAGGAAACCTCTTCGTCGACATACCCTTGAGCACTAAGCTCAAGAACCCCAATTTTTGCACCATACTTCTTCCGATGCATTTTTCAAGTAAGCATGCATAGGGCTACATTACAAGGCCATGCACAAGGCACATATTTTCCTCAACCCATGCACGAACACACTTACCCATCATCCACTATGGGTTATGAGTACTTAGCATGACTACTATGAACATCAAATTTGGACGATCTAGAGGACATCAACGGAGACTCACAACGACACAGTCATGCTGGAATCCAACGAAGAAGTGCATACCAAGGCACTACACTACAACTTGCAAAGGCTCGCAGTGACAGATGAAGAACCGGACATCCAACCCTGCCACATCTAGAAGCCAGACGACTTTTGTGAAGGGACACTCCCTCTCAAAGCACTACTTGGAACAACCACTACAACAAGGGTCTATCAGGGACGACAGACGAGAGGGGGGGGGAGTGTTGAAGCTGAAGGTCAAGGACAAAGCACAGGAGCACATCAAAGAGGTGGACACACAAGTAGAAGGAGCAAGTAGGGAGCTCCAAGAAGTGTATGTCAAATTTTTAGAAGAATCCCCTACAACAATAGTGATTTTCATCACTAAAAACCATTGTAAATACCATTTTCTATTTTTGTAACTCCATTTTGTTCAAGCCAAGGAGTCCTTGAGCTTGAGGAGTATTAGAAGTATCATCCTACCAATTTTCATAATTTTTAGACTTCGTTTAAGCCCTCAAATAAGCCTTGGAACCTAATTTTTAAATAGGCCGGACACTAGGTCTGGACAGGACCAAAACTAGTCAAAAAACTATAAAAAGAGCTAGAGAGCTCATTTTTGAGGCTAGCTTGTTAGAGAATAGAGCTTTTGTAAGAGAAATCTTTTGCAATCAAAGCTTTCCATTGTTCCTCTCTTTGATCTTACCTTGTGCGTGTGTGTGTGTGTATGTGTGTGCATGTTTGTGTGCTTTCACTCACGCACTTGTGCCTTCACTTGCTTGTGGTCTTCACACCGGTCCTTGTTGGTGCATTTCAAGCCTTCACACTTGGCTTGGAACCTTGGAAGATAAGCTTGGCCAAATGTCTTCAAGGTTTCACTTAAAGGATAAAGCATAGGAACCCATACTTATATGTTATTACCTTTCACTCATTGTAAAAGTCTATATGACTTGGCATTTACTTGTACCACATACCTACTTGATTAGAGTCGTGGAATTTGGAAGGTGTAATTGGAGAGAATATCTCCTTACTTTTAGAGGAGTGATTATAGGAGATTTGAATTTGAATTCAAATTCAAATCTCAACTCATTCTCTATAAAAGATGCAATCAAAAAGTCGCGTGTGTCCTTCATTTTTCCCGAGGCTAATACTCTTGATCATTGAGTGTGTGAGTGCTACACCATAGCCTACACATCTCCAACTCATTAGGCTACATCTATCAAGCCAATGAGATTGTACATTCATGTGAACTAATAGAAAGATTTACATTCACTATCTCTGGTTTTCTCTGAGTCATCATCTCCAAGTCTGTCAACTTGAACAGGGCATATCTCAGGATCTACTGAACCAAATCAAGTGATTCAAAGCACATTGGATTCAGCTCAAGGTCTACTATACATCTACAAAATTTCAAGGTCATTGGATCAGCCATTACAGAGAAATCTCAGTCGAGGTGCTCACTGGTCTGTTTCTGCAAAGCTCCTAAAATATCGGGGGTAAACTTTATTTTGCTAAATCAATTTCTCAGTGAGTAGTTTATCATTTCTGCTCATTCCACTTGCAAATGGTAGCTTGTTAAGCTAATTTAATATGTCCAGAAGGAATTAAGTCAATTGTAAGTGTGCTGGTCACACTGAGTGAAAGACTGAGCAGGTGTCACTACAGAAATAGAAAGTTTTTCTTGATTTTTGAAGTACCAAGTTATCTGTTTTGATTTGGTCATTACACATATCATTTGCAAAGTACATATATGCTTTCTTGGTATCATTTGGAAGCTCAAGGTGTGTACTAAGCATTTCTAGAATCAAAGGAGGGCTGGTGTGAAGCAGGTATAGCAGCACCAACTCAATCTCTTGAGTGCATCCAACCATCATTCCCAACAGTGGTATCAGAGCAAATAAGGTAAACATGGGAGATGGTTTTCCTTCATTCATTGACAAATTGGACAGGAACAATTACCAAGCTTGGTCATTGAGAATGAAGACCTATCTACAAGGAAGGAGCTTATTTGGATACATATCAGGAGATGAGGAATTGCCCTCATTCAAAACTAGAGGACTACCCACAAAGGATGAACATGAAAGACTCAACCAATGGTGTGCAAAGGATGCTTTGGCAAGGTCTTACCTTCTTAACTCTATATCTGACTTTCTTTTACCTCATGTAAGGAGCTGTAAGACTTCCCAAGAGACTTGGGAAACTCTGTCAACATATTTTTCTTCCAACACAAGGGCCAGGAAGAATCAACTGTGGATTGAATTCACAACCCTTAGGAAGCAGCCCAAGCAATCAGTCTCAGAGTATGTGACCAAGATTAAAGATGTGGCAGACCAATTAGCAAGTATTGGAGAGGAGATTGAAGAGGAGCAAATAGTCAGGCAAGTAACAAATGGACTCAAGGCAGATGATAAGTGGGAAAGCTTCACCACTGCAATGGACCTCTACATGGACATGCATACCCCAGATCTCACAACACTCATGGGCCAACTATTCACACATGAAGCAAAGTTTACAAAGGCAGGAGATCAATCAAAAGGTAACAACCCCTCTGCTCTCTATACTGATAAGAAAGTTAAGGATAAAGGTAAAGGGAAGAAACAGGATGAAGAAGGCTCTACCTCCCAAGCTAATTATGCAGGGAGAGGTAGATCATCAAGAGGCAGGGGCAGAGGAGGTAAGTCAGGTAGGGGTAGACCCTACAACTCATCACCATGCAACATTTGTGGACTGTCCAATCATACCACAGATGAATGCTACAAGAACTACAAGAATCAGAGAGGAAGAGGCTACTCAAGAGGTGGATACTCTCAAGGTAGAGGCAGGTTCAACCAACACCAAAGCTACAATGGATACAACAATCAATACAACAACAATTACAACCACAATCACAATGGTAATTACCAAGGTGGATTCAGAAATAGAAGGGATTACAACAACTACACAGAGGAGCAAGATGACTCCCTATTGATCATGAATATGACCTCCAAGGCAGGTACAAATGATTATCATTTATTTTATATTGACTCAGGTTGTTCTAACCATGTAGCTGGCAATGTGGCACTACTTTCTGATTTGGAAGAACCCAAGGGAAAACATCAGGTACAAACAGGTGATGATACTAAACATTCTGTTGTAAAGATTGGAAATGTGAAGACATGTGATGGTAATCAGAATCTATTGAGCAGGGTACTCTATGTACCAACCATCACCAAGAATCTAATGAGTGTTGGTCAGATTGTGGAGAAAGGTTTGCAGGTCAGATTCACACAACATGGAGCATATGTGGAGGACCCAAAACATGGATTCAGAAGAATAGCCAAGGGAGAAAAATCAGGTAGATTGTTTACTTTTGAGCTAGAAGACACCAAGAACATTGCTTTATATAATTACAAGGATCAAACACTTTCAGAGTTAGAAATATGGCACAAGAGGTTAGGGCACATAGGTGAAAGAACCCTAAAGCAAATGTGCAGGGATCAATGTGTGCTTGGGATACCTAATGTATCCAAGCAACACATGATTTATAAGTGTGGAGCATGTCAGTTTGGTAAGTCTCACAGGTTGCCCTATTCAAGGAAAGGTTTCATGCATGAAGACTACCTAGACTTGGTACACATAGATGTTTGGGGACCTAGTAAGGATCCTTCCATTTCAGGTTCAAGGTACTATGTGTCTTTTATTGATGACTATAGCAGGTGGACCATCTTATACTTTATGAAACATAAAGATGAAGTGTTTAATTGTTTCAAGAGGTATCTTGCACTTGTTGAAAACCAAACAGGAAGAAGCTTGAAAAGGCTAAGGTCAGATGGTGGAGGAGAATACTTCTCCAATGAGTTTGAAGATTTCTTGTAGGAAAGAGGCATCAAAAGGGAAATTACTACAAGGTACTCACCTGAACAAAATGGGGTAGCTGAAAGAAGGAATAGACTCATTGTAGAAACAGCTAGGTCTATGCTTAATGAAAAGAAGTTGCCAAATTATCTTTGGGCAGAGAGTGTATCCACTGCCACCTATCTTATTAACAGGTTGCCATCCAAATCACTTGATGGCATGACACCATATGAAGCTTGGCATGGTAAGAGACCCTCTCTGGATCATTGCAAAATTTTTGGTTGTGTAGCATATGTGCATATTCCCTCACAGGTAAGGGGAAAGCTAGATCCTAAAGCTGAAAAGTGTATCTTCATTGGTTATGATTTGAACCAAAAAGGATACAGATTCTACAACCCAACAAACAAAGGCTTCAAGGTAAGCAGAGATGTCATCTTTGATGAGAATGACTCATGGTATGAGAATGAATGCAGGAAGGTTAGTCTACCCTATGATATGGAAGAAGATTTCCCAAAGCTCACCAAGGAGGAACCAATCCAGAAAGATGAATCAAGCTCAGATGATGATGATGTTGGAGCAAGTCTATGACAAGCCTAAGTATTGGCTTGAGTCTCACAAAGTCATAAAAGAAGCCTTAAAATGAAGACTATGTAAAGTTCACTTGTGAACTACCTCTTGTAACTTTTGAAGAGTTTACTTAATGTAAAAGTAAGAAAATCTTAAGTGGTTGAGTCCACATGATCAAGAATGGAAAGAGGAGCCACGAATTTGTGATTTGTGGTAGGTAGAGAATCAAATCAATCATTGATTGATTGGAGAGTGATTGAGGGAAGTTAGCCTCCCAAACTCAACTATAAATAGATGGCAGTTTTAGTCGTGGTTAGAGAGACCTATGTGAAGACCTCCAAGAGCTGAGCTTTATGCCATATCAAGGTGTGATTACAAGGCACACATATGTATCAGTAAGTCATTGTATTGTACAAGCAATATACTTTCATTTTCATGATTATTTGAGTTCATCTTTCCATGTTCTTGTGAAGTGTACTACTCACTGCCATTACTCTTAGTTTTCTCAGTCAGCTTGCAGAGATGTTTTCTCTGAGCTTGGTGCATCATTTTCAGTGATTTAACTTGGTAAAGTTAGCTCTATAAGTCTACTATATGCTCACAAATTTTCATGTCATTTGGATGTTGCAATCTTCAGTTATGTTCATTTGAAGTCAACAGGGTCTGTTCATCTTCACTTCTCTGTCAGGTACCCGACTTTTTCACTCATCTTGTCAGAGCCATTTCTCAGTGGTTACTTATCCAAATTCAGTGATTTAAAGCTTGTTGGATTTACCTTACTGTCTAGTATAACCGTACGAATTTTCATAATCATTGAATTCCTACATTTTGAGTTATGTTGATTTTTCTGCTCACTGGTCTATTTCTGTAGCAACCCGTGAAAATCGGGATGATGTCATCACTTGTTAAAACTCATTCTCAGTGTGTGGCTCATTATTTTTTATGAGATTACTCTTGAAAGTTAGCTCTTTAAGTTGCCTAGACTTCCCCAAGAGGAATTGAGCTAATTGCTGTTGTGCTCAGAGAATTATGTAAAACACTGGACAGGTGTATGAACCAAGAATAGCAAGTTTTCACCTCTAAGCTAACTCCAACTTATCTGTTTTGATCTATCTTTTTGAGAGTGATCTTCCAAGGTACATAGGGTGTCTAATACATCCATTGGCAAGCTAAAAGGGCCCACCATATACTCCTGGAGTTCATTTGGCTGGTGTAGATCAAGGATTTTGCAACACCTCTTCATCTTCAAGCACATACCTATCCATCTCTTCACAGTGGTATCAGAGCAAGGTTGGACAACATGGCAGATGGATTTCCTTCATCAATTGACAAATTAGACAGAGGTAACTACTCAGCTTGGTCATTAAGAATGGAAGCCTATCTCCAAGGTAGAAGTTTATATGGTTATGTGGCTGGAGATGAAGTTATGCCAAGTTTCAGGAACAAAAGTCAACCAACACAAGAAGAGCAAGAAAGATTGAGCACATGGTGCTCCAAGGATGCACTTGCAAGGTCTTATCTCCTCAACTCTATCTCAGATTTTTTGTTGCCTCACATTAGAAGTTGTAAGACATCTCAGGAAGTGTGGGATGCACTTGAAGCTTTCTTTTCTTCAAGTACCAAAGCTAGGAAGCATCAACTATGGCTGGATTTCACAACTCTCAAGAGGGCTCCCAAACAAAATGTGACTGATTTTGTCACAAAGCTCAAGGACATAGCGGATCAGTTGGGAAGCATTGGAGAGGTAATAGATGAAGAGCAAATTGTAAGGCAGGTCATCAATGGCTTGAAGGTAGATGATAAGTGGGAAGCATTCACTACAGCTATGGATTTGTACATGGACATGCATGTACCTGATTTCAACACACTCATTGGACAACTACTTACTTAAGAGGCAAAGCTTAAAAAAAATGGAGAGAGCTCTAAAGGTACTCAATCTTCAGCTTTATACACGGATAAAAGCAAGTCTAAAGATAACAAAGGAAAGGCAAAGAAAGTCGATGATGAAGCAGGTACATATCAAGCTAACTATGCAGGTAGAGGAAGACATGGCAGAGGTAGAGGAAGAGGAGGTAGACAAGGCAGGGGGAGATCCCAAGACTCCAACTCATGTTCTATTTGTGGATTAACTAATCATACAACTGAAAATTGCTTTAGGAATTCCAGGAATCAAAGAGGCAGAGGATACAATAGAGGAAGTTATGGCTACTCAAGAGGAAGGTTCAACAACTACCATGGCAACTACAACAACTACAATCATTCAAACTATCAAGGAGGCTACAAAGGAAGGAGAGACTACAATAACTACACAGAAGACTCAAACAAAGAGGATTCATTATTGATCATGAACATGGCTATGCCACAAGGTAAATCTGATGAGCATGTTTTCTACATAGATTCAGGTTGTTCAAATCATGTGGCAGGAAATGTGGCACTCCTATCAGATTTAGAAGATCCAAGGAATAAGCATGAGGTACAAACAGGAGATGATACAAAACATCCTGTGGAGAAAATAGGTAATGTCAAAGCACCCAATGGAAACATCAACCTACTCAGTAAGGTACTCTATGTCCCTACCATTACAAAGAATTTGATAAGTGTTGGGCAGATAGTAGAGAAAGGGTTGCAAGTCAGGTTCACAAAAGCAGGAGCATTTGTTGAAGATCCAAGTCAAGGATTCAGAAGAATTGCAAAAGGTGAAAAGACAGGTAGATTGTTCACATTTGAATTACAGGACACTAGAAACATTGCTCTCTTTAATTATGGTAGTCAGACACTCACAGAATTGGAAGTATGGCACAAAAGGTTAGCACATATTGGTGAAAGGTCATTAAAGCAAATCTGTAGGGACCAAAGTGTACTTGGACTTCCTAATTTGTCAAAACAACATATGATTTATAAGTGTAGTGCATGTCAATTTGGAAAGTCTCACAGGTTACCATTCATGAAGAAAGGTTATATGCATGGAGATCTCTTGGAGTTGGTTCATACCGATGTATGGGGACCTAGCAAGGAAGCTTCAATATCTGGATCAAGGTATTATGTTTCCTTTATTGATGATTGCAGTAGATGGACTATCCTATTCTTTATGAAACACAAAGATGAAGTTTTTTCATGTTTCAAAAGATATTTGGCTCTTGTGGAGAATCAAACAGGTAAATCACTAAAAAGGCTAAGGTCAGATGGAGGGGGAGAATATTTCTCCCATGAGTTTGATTCTTTTCTTCAAGAAAGAGGAATCAAAAGAGAGGTAACTACAAGGTACACTCCTGAGCAAAATGGAGTGGCAGAAAGGAGGAATAGGACAATTGTTGAAGCTGCAAGGCCTATGTTAAATGAAAAGCATTTACCTAATTACTTATGGGCTGAGGCTGTATCTACAGCCACTTACTTGATTAACAGGTTGCCTTCAAAATCCCTTGATGGGATGACTCCATATGAGGCTTGGAATGGAAGAAGACCAAGCTTAGATCATTGTAAAATTTTTGGATGTATTGCTTTTGCTCATGTTCCTTCACAGGTTAGAGGCAAGATGGATCCAAAGGCAGAAAGGTGTGTATTTATTGGATATGACAACAATCAAAAGGGCTACAGGTTATACAACCCTACCAACAAAGGATTCTTGGTAAGCAGAGATGTAGTTTTTGATGAGAACAATTCATGGTATGAAGATTCATGCAGGAAGATCAATTTACCATATGATCTTGAAGAAGATTTTCCAAAGCTTGGTAGAGAACAATCAAAGATTGAAGAACAAGACACCTCAGAGGATGATGAAGAATCTCACATGGAAAAGATCAAAGCATGGAAGTCTAAAGGTAAAGCAAAATTGCAGGAACTTGGACATGAAGCAGAATCATCACATCATGGCCTAAGAAGATCTATGAGGGAAAAGAAAAAACCAGAAAGGTATGGGTTTGACACCTCATTAGTAACTAAACATTCTATCTACATAGCACAGGACATAAACCAAGAGGAGCCATCATCATTTGAAGAGGCCAAAGCAAAAACAGAATGGAAGCATGCAATGAAGGAAGAGATTGAAGCACTTGAGGAAAACAACACTTGGGATTTGGTGCCCAAGACTTCATCCATGAAGGTAATAGGCTCAAGATGGGTCTATAAACTCAAGAAGAATTCTGATGGTTCAATTAACAGGTATAAGGCAAGGCTTGTGGCAAAAGGCTTTGCACAAACTCAGGGAATTGATTATGAGGAGACTTTCTCTCCTGTGGCAAAGATGCCTACTATTAGGGTTTTGCTTAGTATTGCCTCTTCCAAGAATTGGAAGATACTTCAACTAGATGTAAAGAATGCATTCTTGAATGGTTGGATAACAGAAGAGGTATATATGGCACAACCACCTGGTTTTGAGAATCAAGTTTATCCTGATTATGTGTGTAAACTTAACAAAGCATTGTATGGTCTCAAGCAAGCTCCAAGAGCTTGGAATTTCAGGCTTGTTTCATTCTTGCAGGACAAAGGCTTTCAACCAAGCAAGGCAGATCCTTCACTCTTTATTAAAAAGAGTAATTCTGAGGTCATCTATGTGAAGAGATGGATAGGTATGTGTTGAAGATGAAGAGGTGTTGCAAAATCTTTGCTCTACACCAGCCAAATGAACTCCAGGAGTAGATGGTGGGCCCTTTTAGCTTGCCAATGGATGTATTAGACACCCTATGTACCTTGGAAGATCACTCTCAAAAAGATAGATCAAAACAGATAAGTTGGAGTTAGCTCAGAGGTGAAAACTTGCTATTCTTGGTTGATACACCTGTCCAGTGTTTTACATAATTCTCTGAGCACAGCAGCAATTAGATTAATTCCTCTTGGGGCAGGCTAGGCAGCTTAAAGAGCTAACTTTAGAGAGTAATCTCATCAAAAATAACAAACCACACACTGAGAATGACTTTTAACAAGTGATGACATCATCCCGATTTTCACGGGCTGCTACAGAAATAGACCAGTGAGTAGAAAAATTAACATAACTCAAGATGTAAGAATCCAATGATCATGAAAATTTTTATGCTTATACTAGACAGTAAGCTGAATCCAACAAGCTTAAAATCACTGAATTTGGATGAGTAAACACTGAGAAATGACTCTGACAAGATGACTGAAAAAGTCGGGTACCTGACAGAGAAGTGAAGATGAACATACCCTGTTGACTTCAAATGAACATAACTGAAGATTCCAACATCCAAATGACATGAAAATTTGTGAGCATACAGTAGACTTCTAGAGCTAACTTCACCAAGTTAAATCACTGAAAATGATGAACCAAGTGCAGAGAAACAATCTCTGCAAGCTGACTGAGAAAAACTGAAGTAATGGCAGTGAGTAGTACACATCACAAGAACATGGAAAGATGAACTCAAATAATCATGAAAATGAAAGTATATTGCTTGTACAATACAATGACTTACTGATACATATGTGTGCCTTGTAATCACACCTTGATATGGCATAAAGCTCAGCTCTTGGAGGTCTTCACATAGGTCTCTCTAACCACGACTAAAACTGCCATCTATTTATAGTTGAGTTTGGGAGACTAACTTCCCTCAATCACTCTCCAATCAATCAATGATTGATTTGATTCTCTACCTACCACAAATCACGAATTCGTGGCTCCTCTTTCCATTCTTGATCATGTGGGCTCAACCACTTAAGATTCTCTTACTTTTACATTAAGTAAACTCTTCAAAAGTTACAAGAGGTAGTTCACAAGTGAACTTTACATAGTCTTCATTTTGAAGCTTCTTTAATGACTTTGTGAGACTCAAGCCAATACTTAGGCTTGTCATAGACTTGCTCCAACAATCTACCTATGTGTATATGTAGATGATATTATATTGACAGGAAATGATGCAGATGGTATGAAGAAGATCAAAGATCAGATGAGAGAAGAGTTCAAGATAAGTGATTTGGGTTCACTTACCTACTTCCTAGGTTTGGAAGTTGTCTACAAAGATCATGGTTTGTTTCTCACTCAAAGAAAGTACATTAAGGACATGTTGGCAAAATTCAAGATGCAAGATTGTAAGATTGCAGGTACTCCAATGGAGGTCAATCACAAATTGAGCTCACATGAAGGTGAACTCATAGAGGACATCACATCATATCAAAGTCTAGTGGGTAGTCTCAACTATGCCACATTGACAAGAGTAGATATATGTTACAGTGTGAGTGTGCTAAGTCAATTTATGCACACACCAAGGAAACCACATATGGATGCTGCCAAAAGGATTCTCAAGTATCTCAAAGGAACCATAAATGAAGGACTTTATTATCCTTATCTATCTGATTTAGGTTTGAAGCTATTTTCTGATGCAGATTGGGCTAGCTCCAAGGAAGATAGAAGGAGCACTTCAGGTTATCTTACCTTTGCAGGTTCAAAGCTTATTTCATGGTCATCCAAGAAGCAACCCACAGTTGCTCTCTCTTCTACTGAAGCTGAATACAGAGGTCTTGCCATAGCTACTCAAGAAGCTATGTGGATGAAGACATTGTTCAAAGATCTTGGATTGGAGTTTGGAACTCCAACTATTTTTGGTGACAATATGAGTTCTATTCATTTGGCTGCTAATCCTATTTTTCATGCAAGGACTAAACATATTGAAGTTCATTATCACTATGTACGAGAGAAGGTTCTAAGCAAAGAGATTCAAATATCATATGTGTCCACTCATCAACAATGTGCAGATATTCTAACCAAAGCATTGGATGGTACAAAGCTTTGCAAATTCAAGGCTATGATTGGTTTGCAGGTAATCTTGGAAGATTGAAGACCTCAAGCATACTTGGCTTGAGGGGGAGTTGTTGGAGCAAGTCTATGAAAAGCCTAAGTATTGGCTTGAGTCTCACAAAGTCATAAAAGAAGCCTTAAAATGAAGACTATGTAAAGTTCACTTGTGAACTACCTCTTGTAACTTTTGAAAAGTTTACTTAATGTAAAAGTAAGAAAATCTTAAGTGGTTGAGTCCACATGATCAAGAATCGAAAGAGGAGCCACGAATTCGTGATTTGTGGTAGGTAGAGAATCAAATCAATCATTGATTGATTGGAGAGTGATTGAGGGAAGTTAGCCTCCCAAACTCAACTATAAATAGATGGCAGTTTTAGTCGTGGTTAGAGAGACCTATGTGAAGACCTCCAAGAGCTGAGCTTTATGCCATATCAAGGTGTGATTACAAGGCACACATATGTATCAGTAAGTCATTGTATTGTAGAAGCAGTATACTTTCATTTTCATGATTATTTGAGTTCATCTTTCCATGTTCTTGTGAAGTGTACTACTCACTGCCATTACTCTCAGTTTTCTCAGTCAGCTTGCAGAGATGTTTTCTCTCTGCTTGGTGCATCATTTTCAGTGATTTAACTTGGTAAAGTTAGCTCTATAACTCTATTATATGCTCAAAAAGTTTCATGTAATTTGGATGTTGCAATCTTCAGTTATGTTCATTTGAAGTCAATAGGGTCTGTTCATCTTCACTTCTCTGTCAGGTACCCGACTTTTTCACTCATCTTGTCAGAGCCATTTCTCAGTGGTTACTTATCCAAATTCAGTAATTTAAAGCTTGTTGGAGTTAGCTTACTGTCTAGTATAACCATACAAATGTTCATAATCATTGGATTCCTACATTTGGAGTTATGTTGATTTTTCTGCTCACTGGTCTATTTCTATAGCAACCCGTGAAAATCGGGATGATGTCATCACTTGTTAAAACTCATTCTCAGTGTGTGGTTCATTATTTTTTATGAAATTACTCTTGAAAGTTAGCTCTTTAAGTTGCCTAGAGTTCCCAAAGAGGAATTGAGCTAATTGCTGCTGTGCTCAGAGAATTATGTAAAACACTAGACAGGTGTATGAACCAAGAATATCAAGTTTTCACCTCTAAGCTAACTCCAACTTATCTGTTTTGATCTATCTTTTTGAGAGTGATCTTCCAAGGTACATAGGGTGTCTAATACATCCATTGGCAAGCTAAAAGGGCCCACCATATACTCCTGGAGTTCATTTGGCTGGTGTAGATCAAGGATTTTGCAACACCTCTTCATCTTCAAGCACATACCTATCCATCTCTTCACAGATGATACAATAAACATTGAGGAATTCAAGGCATTGAAGTCCAAAGGAAAGATGAAGATGAAGAAGCTAGAGGATACACCAGAATCCTCAACTCAAGCAATGAGGAGATCTCAGAGAGAAAAGAAGAAGCCTATCAGATTTGGGTATGATACATCACTTGTAACTAAACATTCTGTATATCTTGCAAAGGATTTGTTGAATGAAGAACCAGGTACCTATGAAGAAGCAATCACCAAACCAGAATGGAAAGAAGCTATGGATGAAGAAATGGAAGCTCTCAAGGAGAGTGATAGTTGGGACTTGGTACCCAAGAAGGACTCTATGAAGGTGATAGGATCCAGATGGATCTACAAGCTAAAGAGAAATTCAGATGGAACAATCAACAGGTACAAAGCTAGGTTGGTAGCCAAGGGTTTTGCACAAACCCAAGGCATTGATTATGAGGAGACATTTTCTCCTGTGGCTAAGATGCCAACTATCAGAATATTGGTGAGTGTAGCTGCATCCAAAAATTGGAACATGTACCAATTAGATGTCAAGAATGCTTTCTTGAATGGATGGATATCTGAAGAAGTCTACATGTCACAACCACCTGGCTATGAAGACTCCAAGAAGGTAAATCATGTTTGTGAATTGAAGAAGGCTCTATATGGTTTGAAGCAGGCACCTAGAGCATGGAATTACAGGTTGACAACCTACCTCCTAGATCAAGGATTTGTGATGAGTAAAGCAGACACTTCTCTATTCATAAAGAGAAGTAGTACAGAGGTAATCTACTTGTGTGTTTATGTTGATGACATCATCATTATAGGCAATGATGTCAATGGGATTAGACACATCAAAGGACAGATGATGAAAGAATTCAAGATTAGTGATCTTGGATTATTAAAGTACTTCTTAGGTCTTGAGTTAGTCTACACCAACTCAGGTATATATATCACTCAAAAGAAGTATGTACAGGATATGGTCAAGAAATTTGGTTTGCAGGATGCTAAAGTATCTACTACTCCAATGGAGGTCAACCTAAAGCTAAGTGCTCATGAAGGGGAAGAAGTCCAAGACATCACAGGATATCAAAGTATGGTAGGCAGTTTGAACTATGCCACCTTGACAAGAATTGACATAGCATATGGAGTTAGTGTGCTTAGTCAATTCATGCACAAACCAAGGACACCTCACCTAGAGGCAGCAAAGAAGATCTTGAAGTACTTGAAGGGAACTCAAAGCCATGGGTTGTATTTTCCATATACATCAGATATTGACATTAAGGTTTATTCAGATGCAGATTGGGCAGGATGCAAGGATGATAGGAGGAGCACTTCAGGTTACATTTGTTTTGCAGGAGATAAGCCTATTTCTTGGTCAGCCAAGAAACAACCTACAGTGGCATTGTCATCCACTGAAGTAGAGTATAGAGGGCTTGCCAATGCCACTCAAGAAGCTATCTGGTTGAAACTCTTGTATACAGAGTTAGGTCTATACACTGGACCTCCAATCATCTTTGGAGATAATACTAGCTCTCTTCACCTTGCAGCTAACCCAATATATCATGCTAGAACCAAACACATAGAGGTTCATTACCACTATGTGAGAGAGAAGTTGCTTAGTAAAGACATTCAATTGACTTATGTGTCTACTAATATGCAATGTGCAGATTTACTCACTAAAGCATTGGATGGAAACAAGTTCTACAGATTTAAATCCATGATTGGATTGCAGGATGTGATTGAAGATTGAAGATGAAGACTTAAGCCAAAGTGTTTGGCTTGAGGGGGAGCTGTTGGTGCATTTCAAGCCTTCACATTTGGCTTGGAACCTTGGAAGATAAGCTCGGCCAAATGTCTTCAAGGTTTCACTTAAAGGATAAAGCATAGGAACCCATACTTATATGTTATTACCTTTCACTCATTGTAAAAGTCTATATGACTTGGCATTTACTTGTACCACATACCTACTTGATTAGAGTCGTGGAATTTGGAAGGTGTAATTGGAGAGAATATCTCCTTACTTTTAGAGGAGTGATTATAGGAGATTTGAATTTGAATTCAAATTCAAATCTCAACTCATTCTCTATAAAAGATGCAATCAAAAAGTCGCGTGTGTCCTTCATTTTTCCCGAGGCTAATACTCTTGATCATTGAGTGTGTGAGTGCTACACCATAGCCTACACATCTCCAACTCATTAGGCTACATCTATCAAGCCAATGAGATTGTACATTCATGTGAACTAATAGAAAGATTTACATTCACTATCTCTGGTTTTCTCTGAGTCATCATCTCCAAGTCTGTCAACTTCAACAGGGCATATCTGAGGATCTACTGAACCAAATCAAGTGATTCAAAGCACATTGGATTCAACTCAAGGTCTACTATACACCTACAAAATTTCAAGGTCATTGGATCAGCCATTACAGAGAAATCTCAATCGAGGTGCTCACTGGTCTGTTTTTGCAAAGCTCCTAAAATATCGGGGGTAAACTTTATTTTGCTAAATCAATTTCTCAGTGAGTAGTTTATCATTTCTGCTCATTCCGCTTGCAAATGGTAGCTTGTTAAGCTAATTTAATATGTCCAGAAGGAATTAAGTCAATTGTAAGTGTGCTGGTCACACTGAGTGAAAGACTGAGCAGGTGTCACTACAGAAATAGAAAGTTTTTCTTGATTTTTGAAGTACCAAGTTATCTGTTTTGATTTGGTCATTACACATATCATTTGCAAAGTACATATATGCTTTCTTGGTATCATTTGGAAGCTCAAGGTGTGTACTAAGCATTTCTGGAATCAAAGGAGGGCTGGTGTGAAGCAGGTATAGCAGCACCAACTCAATCTCTTGAGTGCATCCAACCATCATTCCCAACAGTCCTCACGTCTCCGCGGATTGACAAGTAAAGGAGGTGGTGCTTACACTTGAGCTACACTTGATGTATACACTATTGGATATCTAGTTTGCATATTTTCTCAAGTATTATGGTTCATATTCAGCAAGTTCAGGATTTTTGAAAGAAAAGTCAAATTCTATTTTGAAGAAGACTTTTGAAGAAAAGTTCTGAAGTGTTGGAGTACAAGCTTGAAGCTTGTGATAGTTTGTAGTTTGTGATGGATTGCAGATCTAGTCTAGTTTGTACCAATATGACATTGCAGGGGGGATTGTTGGAAAACAAATGTCTCAATATCCTATTGGTCAAATGGTTCAGTATGCTCAGAATAGAGCAGCATATGTATTCTTTCCTGTTAGACTTGCTACAAGCTAAGGTGCTGGGCGCGTGGCTAAGTCATATGCCTCCCATCCTAGGGGTGCGGGATTGAATCCCGTCGACAACCAGCAAGTGAATTGATTTTTAAATCATGCTTTTGGATAAAGCACAAGTGAACAGCGAACGCGAATATTTTTCCAAAAACCTTACGGACGGCGGAGTGATTTTCATAGCGATCGATCACAGATTGGGGTGATTTTTTTATGCTTTTGATGAGGTTTACAATGGACAAGCAAAACTATATAAGGAGAGTATTGGGCTCATTATATTCATCCTTCACCTAGTATTCAACACAAGCTTGGAGCTTGAACCTCAATAGAGGTGGTGTTTCGTCTAGCACATGGGGCAGCCATGGTGCTAACTTGAAGCATGTTGAGGAGCAGCTATGGAGTTCTTCTTAATGATTCTTCTTGGAGAAGATGAAGGGTGTGCTCACACTCTAGATCATGGAGAGGAGGTTATCTCTTGTTCATGGCAAGAAGACTTGGCCATTAGTAGCATGATGGTGAGGATCGGCCATCTACAAGTTGTAGTTGAAGATTATCTTCTAGCAGAGGATGTCGGGATACTTCAAAGACATTGGATGGTGGTTAACATAATATTTACATCTTATGTTAAGTATTCAGGTACATATTCTCTTTATGCACACAGGTACTACTTGGAGTTTATGGAGGCAATAGCATCCATATCAGAAGGAGTCATATTCATCATAAGTACAAGAGAGTCAGTACGTATATGCTTTATGCATATTTGGATGAGGTGTTTGAGAAGGTGTGTTCACATGAGTTTGAGGATTTTCGGCTGCAAACTTGTTAGCATTCTTTGCTACCTTTTAAGCATGTGATCTTCTCACACACGTGTCTGACTTAGCGTCTTCCATAACCTAAGGTTAGATGAGGGTTTGTTGATTATCAGTTTCACATTGATCCTTCCTCTTTCAGTCACTCATATTCACTCTTTTATAACCTATAAGGTCACACATCTCATGTGTATTCAGATTTTTGCCCATACATCTGAATATGTTTGTTACATTTGTACATTCACTCATTCATCTATTTCTCATCACATAGAGTGGTTGAGAGTTTTGCTCCCACATTGTACATTGAACATTGGTATATATGATACTATGAGTAAGCGATGGCTTACGTAACACCTTACACATGTCGTCTATTCTTTCTCTATCTTTATCTCATCATGTGTATGATTAAGTTGTGGTATGTTCATGTTTTGTCAATATTGAAGATTGCTAAATTAATGTTGTATATGTTGGACCTATGGAACCATGGACCTGTGACATGTGCCAAGGGCCTAACTCATTTCCAACACAGAATGGGTAAACACCCATTCCGATTGGTTCAAAGAGTTAGTTAGGACCCTTAGAGATGTTGCACACATATGGGAGTCCAAATGTGAATTCAACAAAGTTTGGGGTAGATACCAGTTCTTCACCTATGAACTTGAGCAACTCTAAAACACATTGGAGCTACAAGCCATTTGGAAGAGAGCTACGCCAACAGACTATTTTGGTGAACCACTACCCAAGCCAAACTTCATGAGATGCTACTATTTGATTTACACTTTACAACCAAGTAAAGTTGAAGATGTACCAGGCACCTTTGTGGTTCCTTCCTTGTTGATAAAACAATGAAATGGAGAAGTTCAAGCTCACCTTGAACTTAGTATGTGAGGCCCTCAACATGCAAGGTTTTCATATTCCCTCAGATAAGGAGGTGCTAGAACACACCGGAGCTACAAGCCATTTGGCAGAGAGCTACACCAACAGACTATTTTAGTGAACCACTACCCAAGCCAAACTTCATGAGATGCTACTATTTGATTTACACTTTACAACCAAGTATAGTTGAAGATGTACCAGACACCTTTGTGGTTCCTTCCTTGCTGAGAAAACAATGAAATGAAGAAGTTCAAGCTCACCTTGAACTTAGTACGTGAGGCCCTCAACATGCAAGGTTTGCATATTCCCTCAGAGAAGGAGGTGCTAGTACCACAAAACATGAAGAATAGGAATATAATGAAGCTTAAGGACGCGGAAGCCATGACATCGAATATCTTAGTACCACTTAGGATGTGCACGCAACACTTTTCTTTTCTTGGATAGGGCATTTTACTCGGCCCCACAAGTGGATATGGTTTAGTTTATACTTGGAAGAGAGCACATGTGTAATCGTCAGCATCCCTATCTAGATTATTGATCAGCTTTATGCAACAAGTGGTTGATGGTTATGTAAGCCTATATTGAATGGGTATTACACCATAACAAACATAATCTACAAGTGTCTATCTTATTATGTAATGATCCAGAGATCTCTAAATTGGTCCAAGATTCAAGTACTCAAAAGTCAAAAGGACTTCACACCCAAACTAAAGAGCATGAGAGGAACCCTTCCATGTGCACAACCATGAGGCGTAATTTTGATTCTAGACATTTCATCGATAGGGGAAAGCCTTGTGCAACCCTTCATGATCCTCCTTGCCTAACACAGCATAGATGGAGCATCCACTACACAACCAAATACCCCGCCTCTACCCCTTGAGTTTGAGTTCCAAGTACCTATCAGATTAGAGGAATTGGGTACTTTTGACTTTGAGCAACTTCTTCACGACATTGATTTGAGAAATGTAGAATTTGGATCAGTAATTTAATTTGAAAGTGAACAATAGATAGCTAGGAAGAAGAAGAATAAGCTACTCACACATTGGAACAAAAGACAAAAGAGCAGGAAGAAGAAGAAGAAGAAGAAGAAGAAGAAGAAGAAGAAGAAGAAGAAGAAGAAGAAGAAGAAGAAGAAGAAGAATTGGAAGGAGCACCTGCCTACATGACTCAACTTAGATTCCTATGACAAACGATGGAGCGCATTCAGGCTAGAGGTAGACTTTTAGTGTGAAGAAGTCATGTACTCATGGAACAACTCCTCGACGCTCAAGAAGTAGTCCAACAACATCCAATCATTACAAGTTTTAGCTGAGACATGTGGTATCATATAAGCAATAGATCATATGTTACAAAGACCCTAAGTCCAATCTGATGAATGGCACCTCCACACCCCAAAATGGTCTAGTAGGAACATACAAACACCAATCACTTCAACAAAAGCAACCATATCTGCTCCAATTACAACTGAAGTCACCACCACCTCCACACCCCTAACTTGGATAACCACTATTGATCTAACCACAAAAATCCATGTACAAACCCCACCTTTCATCCCTCCCCATTCCATTCCCCATTAGAACCATCAAACTTCAAACCACCACCATCACGAAAGCAATCACACAACCAAAGTAACCAATTTTTGACAGCCCACCTCACTCACCCTAATTCTAATAATGTTTGACTACCATATTTTGAACACAGCAATGTTCCTAGTATCTTGGAGTTCAAATGTAAATTGTCTACCTAATTTTTCTCCTCTTGCTATTCTCTTTAATCCCTGATGTGGATCCTCAACAAATGCTCCATTCTTTGAGTAATCAAATACCTCAAAGGAACACTTAATGAAGGTATATTCTATCCTTACTCTTTGCATTTGCAGGTTCAAAGCTAGTGTCATGGAGTTCTAAGAAACAATTGCTTTGTCCTCAACTAAAGAAGAGTATAGAGGTTTGACTATAGCAACTCAAAAGTAAAAATGGTTAAAAGCATTGTATATAGATTTGGGACTTGTGAGTTCCAAACCTCACATATTTGGAGATAATGTAAGTTCCATGCATCTAGCAGCAAACCCTATTTTCCATGCAAGAACTAAACACATAGAGGTTCATTACCACTTCATCAGGGAGAAGCTCATGGCTAAGGAGATTGACATTTCTTTTGTTCCAAGTGAAAAGCAAGTAGCAGATATGATGACAAATACACTTGATGGAATAAAGCTTTGCATATTTAAATCAATGGTAGGTATTCAACCTATTAGAGAATGAAGACTCAAGCACACTTTAGCTTAAGGGTCAATTGTTGGAACATCAAGCTTATGCTATGCTTGAGGTTGATTTCATCTACATCAAAAAAGTTATGGCTTGGATTAGGCAAAAATATCCATTGAAGCATTCTTTTACTTATGCTCATTTATTGTATTTTTTTTTAAATATTTTTTATGGATCTTTTACCATTGTAAAATCCTAGAGCTTTATACATGTAAAACTAGAAAAAGATAGATAAACTTCCTCGAATTTGTGGTGGTTGATTTGCAATCAATCAATCAATCAATCACCTAAAAGTATATCAAACTAGATCTTCACTTTTCCTAGATTATAGGAAAGTGAATTGATTCCTTCCAACAACTAATCTTGCCTTAATTTGAATTCAAAATCTACTTGTAGACATCATGGAGCCCTTCAAGAGTCTATATAAAGACTTAAAATCACTTGTACATTACATTGAAGCAATATACATACACGTGTGGCCATCATTGTTTTGCTTCTTCATTTTTCTGCATCATCTTCTTCAACAACTGTAAGCTTGTAGATGCTAGTGCTTCATGGAGAGTGTTAATCTCCAAAAGAACAAGCTACTCTTGAAGTTAGAGCACCTCTATATCGAGTAACTCAAAACCTTCACCAAATTTGAGAATCAATACTCAATTTCCAAAATCTTGAACAATTTGTGAAGAAGATGACTACACAGAAAGTCTGTTGCACATAATTCACTCTTTGACTTATCAAATGTGTAAAGTTTTTTATAAAGCTTTGCACAAGGTGTCGCCTATAGTTTGTGCACCTTGTGCAAGTTAAATCATTTCAAAAGATTCAGTAGATCTTGAGTAATGATCTCATCAAGTCACCTATGTCTAAAACTCTTCTTCTAAGAAGTCGATTCAGACACCTGTAACTTCTAACACTTGGTTCTCTCAAACTAGAACCCGTTTATGCAAATGCTTTTAGGCATAGATGGCTTACCTTCCAACTTAGATTTTGACTCCTCATTTGTGCAAAACTTTGGACTGTGCACTGAGAAATGATCAAATCTTTGACCATCGAGATTGTGCCTGTTTCAGAAGACAGTCAACACTTCTTCACATATGAATGTTCCTACTCATAATTCTCATAGCCTGTTTACAATTAGGCTCTCAAAATTTAACCATAGACTCATTAACTATGGAATTAGATGTCTACAAAAGGATTCTTGAAATGATCAAGCACAGAAGGAGAATACACAGAAACATCGGGTGCAATTTTTCTTCATTACTAGAAAAACTTTACATCTGGATGAGAGAGCTAATCTTTTCACTTCTCAAGTGTCTAATCACTTCTAAATCTTTTGAATTCTTGTCCTCTACAGTCTCTCATATTTGCCCCGACATTTTTCCTTGTATATATATAGTCAAATATTTACAAGCTCATAACTAATCAAAGGTATAAGTGAGCTAACTCTAAATTAATGTACATATGTGTACACATTTTCATCTTCTGGATATGTATTTCCTTCATGCTTCATAGCTTGGTCTTTTCTTCAATTCTTGACTTTAATTCTTCATCAAAACTTCAATTGTTGATTGCCTTGCACCACCAACTCCCCCTCAATCATCAATTGAGGTTTTCTCTATCTTCTTTATACCTGCCATGTCTTTGAATCTCTGTAGCTTTGGTCCATCCAAGCTTTTGGTTAGCATATCAGCTATCTGATCTTTTGTTGAAGTATGTATGACTTCAACCTCTTTATCCATTACCTTCTCTCTTAGGAAATGATACTGAATCTCAATATGTTTAGTCCTGGCATGAAAAACAGGGTTAGCAGCTAAATACAATGAACTCATGTTATCTCCATGAATAGTGGGTATACTCTGAATGATGTCAAAACTCTTCATAAGATTCTTAAGCCATATCACTTCCTTTGTAGCTTCAACCATACCTTTGTACTCAGCCTCTATGGATGATAGAGCAACTATGTGTTGCTTCTTTGAACACCAAGAGATTAACTTATCTCCCACATAACACAACTATCCATATGTTGATCTCCTATCATCAAGATTACCTGCCCAATCTGTATCACTATATATCTTGATGTTTGTATCTGATGTAAAACCATAATACAAACCTTCTTTAAGTGTACCCTTAATGTACCTCAACACTCTTTGTCCTACAACCCAATGTTCTTTCCTAGGGCAATGCATGAATTGAGATAATACTCCAACTGCATATGACAAGTCAGGTCTAGTTAATGCAGCATAGATCAGACTACCAACCAAACTTTGATATAGCTTCATATCCTTGAACTCTTCTCCTCCATATTTGCTCAATTTATGATTCACCTCCATTGGAGTAGGTGCTACCCTGCAATCATCCATTTTAAACTTGATCAACAAGTTCTTCAAGTACCTTTCTTAAGTTACATACACTCCATGTTGAGTGTATGAGATCTCCATGCCCAAGAAATATGACAAGTCTCCCAAGTCACTAATCTTAAACTCTTTCTCCATTTGCTTCTTTAGGCTTTGAATGCCTTTCTCATATGTACCTGTAACAATTATATCATCAACTTATATGCACATGTAAATGAGCCATCATCACTTGCTTTAACAAGCAAGCTACTATCTGCTTTAGATACTTGAAAACCAAGTTCCTTCAAGAACTTCACAAGTCTATAATTCCATGCCCTGGGGCTTGCTTCAAACCATACAAAGATCTTTTGAGCTTACATACATGATCTAGATACCTTTCATTTCTGAATCCTTGTGGTTGCTCCATGAAAACATCATCTGAAATGTAACCATTTAAAAAAGCATTCTTCACATCTAAGTGACATAATTTCCAACCTTTACATGCAGCAATAGCTATGAGTGTCTTGATGGTTGTCATCTTTGCCACACGACTATAGGTCTCATCATAATCTATACCATATGTTTGAGCAAAACCTTTCACAACAAGTCTAGCTTTATACCTAGACACACTTCCATCTGCAAACCTCTTTGTCTTGTAGACCCATTTGCATCCAATGATCTTTTCACTATTTGGTTTAGGAACCAAATCCCATGTGTCATTCTCCATCAATGCATCATACTCTTCCTCCATGGCTTTCTCCCAATTTTCCTTACCTTTTGCTTCTTCATATGTAGAAGGATCTTCACTTCCTTTATCATATAAGCATAATCTTTGGTAGCCAAAAAACAAGTGTCATAGCTATACCTTGTAGGTTGCCATTTGTGTCTTGATGACCTTCTGAGTTCTCCACTTCTTGAGGTTTCTGGTTCATCACATTGTGGATCAAACCTTGGCACTTCTTCAACTTCAACCTGTACTTCATTATTCTCCTCTTCATCAAATATCTGAACCTTTGATTTACCTTTCTTTTGATTCACAACTTCTTCATCACCTGCATAAATATTGAGTGTACCTGCATACCAAGTACCATGCTCATCGAATGTAACATCCTTTGACACAAGGAATTGTTTTGTGGATGGACTCCACAACCTATATCCCATCTGCTTATCATCATATCCAATGAGCACATATTTTTCAGCTTTAGGTTCCAATTTGTGCCTTAATTGAGATGGCACATATGCATATGCCAAACATCCAAATACTTTACAATGATCTAGAGTAGGTTTCTTACCCCACCATGCCTCATATGGTGTCATACCCTGCAAAGCTTAACAAGGTAATCTGTTGACCAAATATGTGGCTGTATTTACAGCCTCAGCCCACAAATAATCGGGAAAATTTTTCTCCTTCATCATGGATCTTGCAAACTCAACAAGAGTTCTATTCCTCCTTTCTGCCACACCATTTTGTTGAGGAGAGTACCTGCAAGTAACCTCTCTCTTTATACCTGCATTCCACAAGTAATCACTGAACTCATTAGAGAAATACTCTCCCCCTCCATCTGACCTTAGTCTCTTCAACTTTTAACCTGTAATTCTCTCTCCATATACATGATAATGTTTGAATGTATTGAATACCTCTGACTTATCTTTGATCATGTAGATAGTGATCCACCTGGTAGCATCATCAACATAAATCACATAATACCTTGAACCATTGATACTGAAATCCTTTGATGGTCCCCACACATCTGTGTGTACCAATTCAAGCTTCTCTAAATACATAAAACCATGCTTAGAACAAGATTGCTTATGAGCCTTACCTAATTGACATGCCTCACATCTGTATGTCATATGTTGACCTACAACATTAGGCAATCCAAGCACTCAACCATTGTTAACCATATCTTTAATACCTCTTTCCTTGAAATGTCCAAGCCTTTTGTGCCAAAGATCTAACTCAGAGATCTTATGTCCTCCATAGGGGAACAAGGCATGACCAATGTTACCTTGAATCTTCAATGTGAAGAGTCTTCCTTCTTTCTTCCCTGAAATAATTTGTTTATACCCATTGCTAGAGTCTTCCACAAAGACTCCTTCATTAGTGAATCTAACTTCATAACCTTTTTCAACACTTTTTCCTACACTTATCAAATTCTTTGGAATTGTAAGAACATACAAGACTTTACTTAGAAGAGTACTTCCATCCTTGGCCTTTATTGATCCAATTGACTTCACATTATGCTTTGTATTATCACCTGTCTGAACTACATGATTAGTTACCTTATTCTCCAAATCAATCATCAAGGCTATGTTGCCACTCAAGTGATTGCTACACCCTGAGTCAATGTAGAAGACTCTTTGATCTTCACTTTGCCTTTCACAAGTTGCATTCATTATCAATGTTGAATCCTCCTTCTGATCTGAAGCATAATTGTAGTAGGTATTGTTGTAATGTTGAATTTGGAATCCTCTACCTGCATTTCTTCCAAAGTAACCTCTACTACCTCTTCCTCTGAAATTACCTCTTTGATTTCTGCCATGTCTTCCTCTTGAATTAAAGTTCTGATTATATCCACCATTGTTCTAAGTATTATGCCAACAATCATTAGCTAAGTGATTTGTCTTACCACAAATCCAGCAAGCTTTGACTCCATCTTTATTACTTCTCCCTCTTCCTCTACTTTTGCCACCTCCTCTTCCTCTTAGGAAGTTAGCTTGGCTAGTTGTACCTTCATCTTCATTTGCTTGTTGCTTCCCTTTGCTATTCTTCTTCTTATCCTTTGAATACATTGCTTGACCTGCACTCTTGTCACTTTCACCTTTGACATCCTGCTCAAAGGTTAGCATATGTCCTAGCAATTGATTTAAATCAGGAGTGAAATGATCAAGTGATAATTTAGTAGACAAAATGAATGGCTTCCATTTGTCATCACCTCTCAAACCTCTAAGGATTTGCTTACCAATTTATCCTCCTCAATGTCTTCATCAACTGCTCCTAATGCATCTGCAATCTCCTTCATTCTTGTTACATAATCTGAGATGGATTGAGAGGCCTTCTTCTTGAATGTGGTAAACTCTGCCCACAAGGATGCCTTCCTTGACTTTGTGGTATTTTGGAAATGCTCCTCCAAAGCATTCCATATATCACTTGCACTTTCAAGACCTCTAATGTGAGGTAGCAAGTAGCATTGACTCCCATATAGATAATGCTCCTAGCTTGAGCATCTCTCTTCATCCAAGTCTTCAAATCTGATAATTCATCCCTAGTTGGAACACTAGGATCTCTCAACTGAGGCTTTTCTTCTTCACCTGTGATATAACCTATCAAGTCTTTGCTCATAAGATGAGCTTCCATCCTCATTGACCATGCTGGATAGTTCTCTCTATCCAACTTCTGTATCTGAAGAGAATCTCCCATCCTTTCTTTACCTATGTATTGAATTCTTCAAACTTTATGAGGAATAAGGTTACCTTTGTTTCGAATGATACTCCTTTTGTCTTCCTTGATGACTTTTGGTTTCCTTCTCAAGCTTTGTTTTCAAGCTTTCACCTTTTGAACCTTCAAGTGTTGAATTCTTTACAACTCTCATACCACTGATGGAGAGTGTTAATCTCCAAAAGAACAAGCTACTCTTGAAGCTAGAGTACCTCTATATCAAGAGTAACTCAAAACCTTCACCAAATTTGAGAATGAACAATTTGTGAAGAAGATGACTACACAGAAAGTATGCTACACATAATTCACTCTTTGACTTATCAAATGTGTAAAGTTTTTTATAAAACTTTGGAGAAGGTGTCGGCTAAAGTTTTTGCACCTTCTCCAAGTTAAATCACTTCAAAAGACTTAGTAGATTTTGAGAAATGATCTCATCAAGTCACCTATGTCTAAAACTATTCTTCTGAGAAGTCGATTCAGACACCTATAACTTCTAACACTTGGATCTTGCAAACTAGAACCCGTTTATGCAAATGCTTTTAGCCATAGATGTCTTACCTTCCAACTTAGATTTTGACTCCTCATTTGTGCAAAACTTTAAACTGTGCACTGAGAAATGATCAAATCTTTGACCATCGAGATTGCGCCTGTTTCAGAAGATAGTCAACACTTCTTCACATATGAATGTTCCTACTCATAATTCTCACAGCTTGTTTACAATTAGGCTCTCAAACTTTAACCATAGACTCAGTAACTATGGAATTAGATGTCTACAAAAGGATTCTTGAAATGATCAAGCACAGAAGGAGAATACACAGAAACATCGGGCACAATTTTTCTTCATTACTAGAAAAACTTTACATCTAGATGAGAGAGCTAATCTTTTCACTTCTCAAGTGTCTAATCACTTCTAAATCTTATGAATTCTTGTTCTCTACACTCTCTCATATTTGCCCTGACATTTTTCCTTGTATATATATAGTCAAATATTTACAAGCTCATAACTAATCAAAGGTATAAGTGAGCTAACTCTAAATTAATGTACATATGTGTAAACATTTTCATCTTCTGGATATGTATTTCCTTCATGCTTCATAACTTGGTCTTTTCTTCAGTCCTTGACTTTAATTCTTCATCAAAACTTCACTTGTTGATTGCCTTGCACCAACAGTGCTCTCTCTAAAAAGCTGCAAATTGGATGAGAGAGAATTCATTGGAGTGATATTAGTGTCTAGTTTATATGTATAAATTCTAAAAGCTTTTGAATTTGTAGATAGAAAGAAATCATAGTTTTTCTATCTTGGGGTCTATCTCTACACATTCTTGAAAATAAGGAGGTACTATTGTTGAGTGTCACATTCATTCCAAAAGCATATTTTTCTTATTCCTTGTAATCATTTACATTCTATACACTCAAATGTACGTATCACTCCTCTAAAAGGATTTTTTGTAATTGTAATCATGGCGGTTGCTATGAGCATTTGAAGTTGATTGTCTCATCCAAAGATAATAAGTTTTTGAGCTGGTCAATGCGCAAACCTATCTATTTTGTATCAACTCTTTCTCCTTGATGCTCCAAAGTGCATAGTGCATTTTATTGCACTTATCGCATGATTGTAAGGTCTATTTGAGTCTTCATAAGTTGAAGGGCTGGTCTTGTGCCGGTTGGTTGGACCGAACTTTGTCGCTTCATAATTCACTTTTCTACCTCCTACAAGCTTCTCCAATTTCTTTTAAAGGTAAACCAAGATGGCATGAGAGGGTAAGCAGATCCATGGCCAATCCCAAGAGGTTTCTTGAGGTGCCATCTGAAAGCCATCCAAAACTAGCCCCTCATGATGAGCGGCTAGAACCATCATTTTCTAGTCTTTTGGGTCATAGGCCCCATCCTCTTGGAGAGGAGCACATATCCAATACTCAAGTACTCACAGAGAGGTTGGGGAAGCATTCTTGTTACTGGGCATCTACTTGACTCGAGCAATCGATGAGTAGCCGATGTCAAATTCTAGGAAAATAGGCTCAACACGTATGCTTCATAGTGCATCATCATCACAAGGTCATGAGGACTCCACTCCACGTTCGTGACATGGGAGAAGCTTAAGATCCGGCTTGGAAGCCTTGGTCTCCATTTTTTTCATCACCCTTGAGGTGCTCACGCACTTTAGCATCACCTACATCCAGACACTCATTATGATGAATCATGATGGAAAAAAATGATTGTCGGGCATCAGTGCACGTCCTCTGGCACCCAATCTTTTTTGCCTGCAAATCTGATCCGTCCACACCTCTATGTCTCTCTCGCTAGCAGCTAGGTAAGCATTGTGAACGTCTCTAACTCTTTCATATAGTGGCGAAGCAATTGAATGGATCTCTCCGAAGCACTAGAATGTATCTCTCCTTCACTAAGAAGATGCAGCCAGGACCCTTATTCTCCTTCTCTAAGAAGAGGACGTCGATTATGGCGGTGGGCAACAGAAAAATTCATGTCTATCTCTGTTATTCTCTGTGCATCTCTTATCCTCTTGCATTTCTAGCTTGTGTATTTGCAGATGTAGTACTCTCTTTTGCCCAGTAGTTGCTATTTTGTTGTGTTGACTTAGGGTGGACGTGTTGGTAATGAATCCATCGGTACACCATCAGTGATAGTGCACAAATCACAATTGTAGTGAGTGCTCATGGCATGGATGAATTCCTATCTAAATTGTGCCATAATGCTCTTCTTTCTCATGGATGTAAATTCTGCTGCATTTAGATATTGTTATGGTTCTTGCCGCCTGAGGATGTGCAATAGTTGCACCATAGTTAAGTCATAGTAGAAGCATAAGAAGCCAAGCGTTATGGGCTGATGTGATAGCAGAATATCCATTATGAGGGGGGACATGCCTTCATATGATTAAGGCCTATGAGTGAGGATGCTTCTTTATCCATAATACTATTGAACACCCAGCCAAAGATGCGCAGAACGATAAAATACATGAGAAAGTTGAATGAAGTCATATATGGTGTACATGATCATGCCCCCTCTCATGTTGGAATGGAGATGGGTTGTGATGGTGCACACGAGAAAGTTGAGGAGAAACGCTGTTGCGCCTTGGTACTTTCCTCTCGCTGATAGTGATAGAAGGTTCGTCTTCTTTTCTTTCTATGTCTTCAACAGTACATCTCCTACAAGGTTTAGAAGATGATGTAGTTGTGCAACAAGCTTTGCTCTTTTCCATTGTTGGACGGACAACGATGTCAGTGATGATGAAGTTATCATGCTTTACTATTGCCTCCTTCAAAGACTGCTGAGAACATTTGTGTGCAGGATCAATGTGCATGCATGTCTTCTTACATGATGTAGTTTATGGCACAATTTATACAACAAATAGAACATGTTGAGATGTGCATTTGTTTCTTTACATCATTTGTGTCAGCCACACAAGGTCGTATCCTGCATACGTAGAAGCATAGATATATAGGTGCTCGAAGACATGTAATACAGAGATGATAGAGATGAGACAGACAAAGGCATTAACCATTGCGAAGCACACATACTACAAGGATGATGGTAAGGAATTGTTGAAGTAACGTCTATTGATAAAATATAAACATATGCAAAGAACTTGATCGAGAAGAATGAGAGGGAGGGAACATGAAAAGATTATAAGGTTAAGTTATCCTAATGAAAATATAAAAAAAATGCTAATCATGTTATCAAAAATGTTAATGATGCTGAAAAGCGCTCTTTTTAGAATGGGATGGAGGGAGGGATTAATGAAGAATTACACTAATGAGAACATGAACTTGAGAAAATAAACCTATGAAGAGGAGCATGAAGATGATGAAAACATAAGGATATCAATTCAAAGAAAAACAACCTATGCTCTGATACCATGTTGAAATGAAAAAGGACTACTCCTACTCTACTCACATTCACAAATCTAACAAGCTAAGGAGGAAGGAACAAAAGATAACAAAACATTATGAATGAATTAAAATAAAAATGGAAATGACTTACATGAGATGCTCTATGAGCATGGTGACTCCATGAGGAGAGGATGCACACTCTTGACAATGAGTTAGAGTGGAATGGCTTGTGTGGAGTGAAGGGAGGCCTTGCTTATATGGAGTATGGGATAATTCACTTGCATGTGGGATAAATGATCTTGCATGAGAATGAAAGTGGACTTGGGAGAAAAGGGTGGAGCATGGATCTCTCAAAAGTATCCAACTTCAAATTCTGATCTAATGGCATAGAAATTGGCTTACAATCAGCCATACCATACTTTTGCAGCATATTCAAGGCATATTGCCTTTGCAACATCCATATACTTGTTTCTGTATGTATAAACTCAATGCCCAAGAAGTAGCGCAGCACATCAAGATCTTTCATGTCAAATTCTTGCATAAGTAGTTGCTTTACCTCTTTGATGCCTTCTTCATTATCACCACCTACAATCAAGTCATCAACATAGATAGAAACAATTGTGATGCCATCATCACCCTTCCTTGCATATAGTGAATGATCTGCATCACACATAGAAAACCCAATGGTGGTTAAGTAATCATCAATCTTTGCATGCCATGCATGAGGAGCTTGCTTCAACCCATACAAAGCCTTTTGCAACCTGCAAACATATTTTGGATGCTTTGAATCGTCATATCCTTGTGGTTGGTCCATGTATACTTCTTCTTGTAACTCACCATGTAAGAAAGCATTCTTCACATCCATTTGATGCAAAGTCCATCCTTTTGATGTAGTTAATGCAACAAGTGTTCTAATAGTAGACATTTTAGCTACATGGCTGAATGTTTCCTCATAATCAATGCCATATGTCTGTGCATATCCTTTTGCTACCAATCGTGCTTTGTACCTGTTTATGCTACCATCAGCATTGTGCTTTACCTTGTAAACCCACTTGCAGACTATGGGTTTCTTTCCTTGTGGCAATGGAACTAGCTTCCATGTTTCGTTTCCATAAAGTGCAGCCATCTCCTCATCCACAGCTTTTTCCCAATCTGCATTTCCAATTGCATCTTCAAAACAAGAAGGTTCAACATCTTTTATTACCTTTGTCATGTAGGCACAATGACGAGCCATGTAACTATCATATGTTAATCGTTGCATTGAATTCCACATCCTCCCAGATCTTCTTGGTCTTGGGTCACTTCTCCTTGTATCATCTGCATGTGCCTTTCTTGCTCCTGGAGTCTTCACAGAGGGCAATCTAAGTTCCTCATGAAGACTCTTTGCTGAAACCCTTGAATCTCCATCAACATCTTCAAAACCTGCACATGTTTTATGACCAATAGAAAGCTTTTCTTTACCTTTCTTGGATGTATTTGATGAATTTGCTGGACTGAAATTTTCATGCAATCTTCCACTCCATGGATTTGAGTTGGAAATATTGCTTGGTGATGCATCCGTTCCACTCAGAACTTGAGATTTTGCACTTGAGTTTTCAGCATTTTCTTTTTCATTTGGTTCAAGATTCAGTCCTTCTTTGGAATGTCCATAGAAGCTTGACATTTCATCAAATACCACAACTTCGCTCACCTTCACCTGTCGTGTGAGTGGGTTATAACATTTATATCCCTTTTGCTCAAGGGAGTATCCAATGAAGACACATTTTTCTACTTTTGGATCAAGCTTCATCCTCAACTCATCTGGAACATGTATATATGCAATATAGCCAAAAACTTTCAGATGTGATAAGTTTGGCTTTTTTACCTGTAAACTTTTCTTCAGCTCTAACTTGATATACAACAGTAGTCGGAGTTCTATTCATGATGTATACAGTAGTATGAACAGCTTCTGCCCAATAATAGTGAGGCATATTCTTCTCAGCCATCAAGGATCTTGCTATTTCTGTGATATGTCTATTGTTGCATTCAGCAACACCATTCTGTTGTGGTGTGTACCTGCATGAAAACTGATGCCGAATTCCATGAGTTTTTAGAAAATTGTTATTTTGGAAGTGAGTGAACACCTCACTCTTCTCTTTCATGAAATATACCCATACTTTTCATGTATGGTCATAAATGAAAGTAACATAAAACCTGCAACCACCCATAGATGTGGTCTTTGCAGGATCCCAAACATCTGTATGTACTATTTCTAGTATGTTCTCACTAACATGCTTATCATGTGGAAATGATGCTCTTCATTGTTTTCCAAATTGACATGCTACACATACCTTTTGCATCTCTAATTTGGTAGTCAATGGACAATCTCCTTTGATTGCATCAATTTCAGCTTTTGCAAGTTTGCATGTCAAATTCGTTTGTGCTGAATCTCTATATCAGCAATGACTCCTGCACCTTTTGCAAACATGGCTGCATTCATTTCAAGAATTTTCACATTTATGGTGAATATCCTACCCACTTTGTTTCCTTTGACAATCAATCTTCCATCCCGTTTGTATTCTTCTACATATAACCCATAAGCATTGAACCTGAATTGTAATCCTTGGTCAACCATTTGTCCAACATAAACTAGATTCTTTGTTATATTTGGAACATGCAACACATCAGCAAGGTGTTTCACCTTCCCATCCTCCATAGACAGTGCTATACTTTTACTATATGCTTGATAGGTTGTGATGTCTCATCACCTGTTTCGACATATCCAAGAACTGACAATTTTTCCAAAGTACTAAACCATTCCATATGACTGGTATGTGATTTGAAGCACCTGAATCAACATACCAGACATTATCATTTGATTTTGAAACACCAGCAGACATCGTATTCATCATATGATGTTGAACCATGAACAGCTTCTCAGAATCATCTACACTTGTGGATGCATAGTTCTTGTGCTGCCTTTTGTTATTTTGATTCTTCAACCTGCAATCACGTTCAAAGTGTCCAGGTTTACCACAATTCCAACATCATTTAGTGTCATTACCTGAATCATTTCTTTGGAAATTTCTTTGACCTCTTTGGCTCCACCTGCCTCGAAACTATCCTCTTCCTCCTCCATCATTTTGTTGTTGACCTTGGTCTTGGTTACTGTTTCCTCTTCCACTTTTGAAACCTCTACCTCTGCCTCTTCCTGCAAGAGTAGAATACCTGCTCAGAACTAGATTTTCCTTGGGAGTTTGAATCTTTACCAATATTCTTTTCTTCAATAATCAGCATAGACACAAGATCAGCAAAATTTGGAATATTTTCCATGGTCTGTATAGACGTTTTGAACTGTTTATATGCAGCTCCTAAACCATGAAGGCACACTTCCATCTTATCATCATCATCTACATTCATGCCAATAGATGCAAGTGACTCACATATGCTTTTGATTTTCAGGGTGTTGTCACTTACCGACATGCTCTTCTTTTCCAATGTATGCAGCTCGTTCTTGAGTTGCAATTTTCGTGCCTTTGTATTGGTCTCATACAACGTGACCAAACTGTTCCACTCCTCTTTTAGAGTCTTTGCATCCTGTATGTGTCCAATCATGCTATCCTGTATGCTAACAGATAGCCAATACATTAGCTTTCTTGCTCCTTGATTCCATTCCTCATATGCTCTTAACTGATCTGCAGTCTGATTTCTTTCTGGTAACTGCAGAGCATTTTCGTTCTCTCCTTTGATGTATTTCCAATATCCTTTTCCCATCAGGAAATTCTTCATTCTTAATCTCCAAGCATGGAAGTTGTTCTTGTCTAGCTTATCACTCATAAGCTGACTCATTCCATCTATGTTTTCCATTTCTATAGAAGTTCACAACACTGGAAAACACTAAAAGTAGCACTTCTGCTTGAACACTGTCGCCTATGATGTGACAGTTTGATCTCAAAAAAACACAGTTTTTGTGTATCAACAGTATATAGAATTTCTTGAAATTTTGGTTCTGGAATATATGAGTGTTGCCGAACATGACACAAGTTACAATTTTTGAAACTGACCTGGTTTTTTTGTGGGCCCCACCTTGCGGGCTCAAAATGGAGGTCGAGATGGCTTCAAAACTTCGATCTGACAAAAACAAGTGACCCTAAAACCTAAAAGGGATAACTCTCGAAAATACTTTTAGGTCTTCTATCTTCACACCAATTTTTGTAGCAATCTGAGATCGTTTGTGAATCACGCTTTCTCCATGTCTTCTCGCGTGCTCTTCATTGTGGGCCTTCTCCACGAGCTCTCTACAGCCACACTAGTTCTGATGCCATGTGACAAGGAAGGAGATAAGGAAGAGAGCTCATACACACACTCTCACAATCAAAGAGAAGCACACACTCAAATTGAGGCAAGGAGGAATGATCTTCTTCTTCTTATATTACATAAAGACATTATAATTACAGGTACTTCAGATGAAGGAATCAACGAGGTAAAGAGATTGCTTGAAAAAGAATTCAAGATCAGTGACCTTGGAAAGTTATCATACTTTCTTGGAATGGAAGTTACTTATACAGATCATGGCATATATGTGTCACAAGAAAGATATCTTCTGAACTTGTTGAAGAAGTTTGATATGGAAAATTGCAGAGAAGCTTCAACTCCACTTGAAGTTAATCACAAGCTCAGTAAATATGATGGTGCAGACTACAAAGATATGAGGAAGTATCAATCTCTTGTGGGTAGTTTGATATGCTACACTAACAAGACTTGATCTTAGTTATGTCGTGGGAGTTTTGTCACAATTCATGCATTGTCCAAAGGACCCACATTGGATTGCAGGTCAAAGAGTTCTCAGATATATCAAAGGAACTATAAAGGAAGGATTATATTATCCTTTTACATCAGATTTGAAGTTGAGAGCCTATAGTGATTCAGATTGGGCAGGTAATCAAGATGACAGAAGATCAACTCATGGTTACATGATATATATTGGTGATAAGCTTGTAAGTTGGTGTTCAAAGAAACAACATACAGTAGCATTATCATCAATTGAAGCAGAGTACAAAGGACTTGTGGAAGCAGCTAAGGAAGTCATATGGATGCAGACATTGTTCAAGAGCTTAGGCATTGATCAAGGTACACCTACAATACATGGAGATAATATGAGTTCACTTTATCTTGCAGCAAATCCATTATTTCATGCAAGGACAAAGCACATAGAGATACAGTATCATTTTCTCAGAGAAAAGGTAATGGAGAAGGAGATTGAAGTGGAGTACATTTCTACTAAAGATCAGTTAGCAGACATAATGACAAAGAGCTTGGATGGTGTGAAGACCAGCAGATTCAAAAGCATGGCAGGAGTAAAAGAAAAGAAGATGATATGAAGAAACAGGGAATGTCAATTAGTGATTGAGGGGGAGCTGTTGGAGAAACAATCACTAACTGGACATATATTTGAAGGTCAAATCTTAGGAAGAAAACCCCATGCCTATGTGAAGGGAAAAATTCACAAATGTATCATATTTGTAAAGTTAGTTCACTTTAGTTCTAGAAGTTTTTTAAAAATCACGAGAATACGAAAATCTATATAAGTTAGTTTGTATCAACTGACGCGGAGAGAGAGAGAGTGAGAGAGAAGAAGTAGAAGAAGGAGTTCATTTTATACGACTGAGTATAGTCGGGCTTCTCTGAGTGAGAAAGCATCTGTAAAACTTCTGAGTTTTCATAGCTATGAGAAAGAACTGAGTAAAGTTCTGTGTATGAGTCTCTCTCCATCATCTCCATGCTTGCCTACTGTGTGATGAATTCAAAAGTTCAAGTTTTCTGAGCAATTCGATGCCTGGCATTGAATCTTGGCTGATAAGTCATTTTTTCATTCTCTGTGTGTTAACTGTTGTTGAATCTTCTAAAAATATGAAGTTTGTGGAGCAACTCGATACCTGGCATCGAGTTCCAACATAAAATGGATGCCCGGCATCGACTTCTAGCATATAAGTCATCTTCTTCATGTGTGTGTAAAATAGAGTGTTTCTGGTGCAGAAAAATAGCCAAAAAAAGCCCAAAGTCGATGCCCGGCATCGACTTGGACTGAAATTCGATGCCAGGCATCGAATTTTTTATTTTTGGACACCAGGAATACTAAAACAGGCAAAGTTTCCAGTTTTGGAAGCTCATACAGGGTCATCTTGTGAGAGCCATAACTTGAGTTCTAGAGATCCGTTTGATGCATATGATAGCTTGTTGGAAAGCTCTACTCTTCTAGTTTCAGTCTACAAAGTTTCATGCATAAATGATACTTGAGCTAAGAGATATTAGCAAACTACTGAAGGTATGTCATTTCGGTGACTAGGAATTTCTGTAGAAGCAAAGTTCTCACTTTAAGCTATCATTTCTCAAAGTTTGGAGTGGCAATGAGTTAATGGTGACCATAGAGGTGTTCTAGTGTCACATTAATTCATTTCTTGTGGTGTTTCATACATCAACACTACCTACCTACCTACCTACCTACCTACCTACCTATCTATCTATCTATCTATCTATCTATCTATCTATCTATCTATCTATCTATCTATCTATCTATCTATCTATCTATCTATCTATCTATCTATCTATCTATCTATCTATCTATCTATCTATCTATCTATCTACCTATCTATCTATCTATCTATCTATCTATCTATCTGTCTGTCTGTCTGTCTGTCTGTCTATCTATCTATCTATCTATCTATCTATCTATCTATCTATCTATGTATCTATCTATCTATCTATCTATCTATCTATCTATCTATCTATCTATCTATCTATCTATCTATCTATCTATCTATCTATTTATCTATCTATCTATCTATCAATAAATCAATCAATCAATCAATCAATATGTCTCTTTTTCTCCCTTCTTGTCTATTTCTCTTTCTATATGTCTGTTTGTCTATCTATCTGTCTGTTTGTCTATCTGTTTGTCTGTCTGTCTGTCTGTCTGTCTATCTGTGTGTCTGTCTCTCTCTCTCTCTCTATCTATCTATCTATCTATCTATCTATCTATCTATCTATCTATCTATCTATCTATCTATCTACCTATCTATCTATCTATCTATCTATCTATCTATATATCTATCTATCTATCTATCTATCTATCTATCTATCTATCTATCTATCTATCTATCTATCTATCTATCTATCTATCTATCTATCTATCTATCTATCTATCTATCTATCTATCTATCTATCTATCTATCTATCTATCTATCTATCTATCTATCTATCTATCTATCTATCTATCTATCTATCTGTCTATCTATCTATCTATCTGTCTGTCTTTCTGTGTGTCTGTGTGTCTAACTATCTATGTATGTATGTATGTATGTATGTATGTATGTATGTATGTATGTATGTATTTATGTAGGTATGTATGTATGTCTGTCTGTATGTATATATGTATGTATGTATGTATGTATGTATGTATGTATGTATGTATGTATGTATGTATGTATGTATGTATGTATGTATGTATGTATGTATGTATGTATCTATTGTTGGATGTGATGGCTGGGTACAATCAGAAGATCAGGTTGGTGCTGGTAGACCTGCTTCACACCTGCCCTCTTTTCTCTTCAGATATGGTTAGGAGACTCCTTGAGCTTCCAAATGACACCAAGAAACTATATATGTGCTTTACAAAATGATTGAGTAATGACCAAATCAAAACAGATGATTTTGAACCTTCACAACTCCAAAAACTTTCTATTCCTGTATTGATACCTGCTCAGTTCTAAGCTCAGTGTGACCAGCACACTTGCAATTGGTTTAATTCCTTCTGGGAGTATTAAATTAACTTAACAAGCTACCATTAGCAAGTTAAATCACTCCAAATAACAAACTATACACTGAGCATGATCTTTAGCAAAATCAGGGACACCCCCGACTTTTTAGGAACAACACAGAAATATACCAGTGACTGCTTCGACTGTGATTTCTCCCAATTGGCTGAATAGAATGACTTGAAATTTTGTAGTGTTGTAGAATGCTTTGAGCTGGTTCCAATGAGTCCTGGATTATCAAATTTGGTTCAGTAGATCTTGAGATATGCCTTGTTGAAGTTGACAGACTTTGAGGTGAATGACTCAGAGAACACAGAGTTAAGAACTATGAGTATATGTATTGAAACTATCAAATGTACATTCCCATTGGCATGTAGAGTGATGCCCAATGGTACTCAGAGGTGTAGGCTAAGTAGTAGCTCTCACACACTCTATGATCTGCTTGGATTAGCCTCGAGGAGTGAGCACAAAGACCCGCGACTTTTTCATAGGTTTTTATAAGTCATCACTTGAGATTTGAATTTCAAATTCAAATGTAGGCTCCCTCAAATCTCTCATCTAATCTCATGGAGATATTCTCTCCATCCATAACTTCTAATTTCCACGACTTTTGAAGGTGGGTGAGATTACAAGAGGTGAGTTAAGTCACTTTGACTTTTACATTGGATAAAAGATAATAAAGCATAGGCATGTGTTCCTATGGTATATGGTTCACATGAATACATCCTTCAAGGGTCCAAACTTTTATGCTTTCCAAGGGTCCAATAGTCCAAGCTTTATGTTGAGTCTTCAAGGCACACAACAAAGCCAAGTGTTAAGGCTTGTTTTGCACCAACAGCTCCCCCTCAAGCCAAACACTTGCTTGAGTCTTCATCTTTAGTCCTCAATGATATCCTGCAATCCAATCATGGATTTAAACCTGCATAGCTTGCTCCCATCCAAAGCTTTTGTAAGCAAATCTGCACATTGAATATTAGTGGACACATATGATAATTGGATTTCCTTGCTAAGTAATTTCTCCCTCACATAGTGGTAATGAACCTCTATGTGTTTTGTCCTAGCATGATAAACAGGGTTAGCAGCTAGGTGAAGTGAACTTGTGTTATCACCAAATATGATTGGTGGCCTTGTGTATAGGCCCAATTCTGAATAGAGTAACTTCAACCATATTGCTTCTTGAGTAGCATTGGCTAGCCCTCTGTACTCTGCCTCAGTAGATGATAGGGCTACTGTGGGTTGTTTCTTGGATGACCAAGAAATTGGTTTATCACCTGCAAAGCATATGTAACCAGATGTACTCCTCCTGTCATCCTTGCAACCTGCCCAATCTGCATCTGAGTATACCTTGATGTCAATGTCTGATGAATATGGATAATATAAACCATGATTTTGTGTTCCCTTTAGGTACTTTACTATCTTCTTAGCTGCCTCCAAATGTGGTACTCTTGGCTTATGCATAAATTGGCTAAGTACACTAACACCATATGAGATATCAATCCTAGTTAAGGTAGCATAATTAAGACTACCTACCAAACTTTGGTAACCTGTAATATCCTTGAGTTCTTCTCCTTCATGTGCACTGAGTTTGTGGTTGACCTCCATAGGAATGTTTGAGACTTTAGCTTCCTGCAAATTAAACTTCTTGACCATGTCCTGAATGTACTTCTTCTGAGTAATGAATATACCTGAATTTGTGTAGACCAATTCAAGCCCTAGGAAGTACTTCAATAATCCAAGATCATTGATCTTGAATTCCTTCATCATTTGACCTTTGATGTGTCTAATTCCTTGAACATCATTTCCTGTAATAATGATGTCATCAACATAGACACACAAGTATATTACCTCTGAATTGTTCTTCTTTATAAACAATGAAGTATCTGCTTTACTCATCACAAATCCTTGATCCAAGAGATAGGTTGTCAACCTGTAATTCCATGCTCTAGGTGCCTGCTTCAATCCATACAGAGCCTTCTTCAATTTGCACACATGATTTACCTTATTGGAATCCTCATAGCCAGGTGGTTGTGACATGTAGACCTCTTCAGATATCCATCCATTCAAGAATGCATTCTTCACATCCAATTGGTACATGTTCCAATTCTTGGATGCAGCTTCACTCACCATGATTCTGATAGTTGGCATCTTTGCCACAGGAGAAAAGTCTCCTCATAATCAATGCCTTGGGTTTGTGCAAAACCCTTGGCTACCAACCTAGCTTTATATCTGTTTATTGTCCCATCTAAGTTCCTCTTGAGTTTATAGATCCATCTGGATCCTATCACCTTCATGGAGTCCTTCTTGGGTACCAAGTCCCAAGTATCACTCTCCTTGAGAGCCTCCATTTCTTCATCCATTGCTTCCTTCCATTCTGGTTTAGTAATAGCTTCCTCAAATGTACCTGGTTCTTCACTTAAGATATCTTTTGCAAGATATACAGAGTGCTTGGTTACAAGTGAAGTATCATAACCATACCTAATAGGTTTCTTCTTTTCCCTTGAAGATCTCCTCATAGCTTGAGTTGAGGATTCTGGATTATCTTCAAGTTGCTTCATCTTCATCTTCCCTTTGGATTTCCAAGCTTTGAATTCTTCAATGTTGATGGTGTCTTCATCATCTGAGCTTGTGTCCTCATTCTGAGTTGGTTCTTGCCTGACAAGCTTTGGAAAGTCTTCTTCCATATCATAAGGTAGGCTAACTTTCCTGCACTCATTATCATACCATGAATCATTTTCATCAAAGATTACATCTCTGCTTACCTTGAAGCCTTTGTTTGAGGGGTTATAGAACCTGTATCCTTTCTGATTCAAATCATAACCAATGAAGATACACTTTTCAGCCTTAGGGTCTAGCTTTCCCCTTACCTGTGAGGGAATATGCACATATGCAACACACCCAAAGATCTTGCAATGATCCAGAGATGGTCTCTTACCATGCCAGGCCTCATAGGGTGTCATTCCATCAAGTGTCTTTGATGGCAACCTGTTGATTAAGTATGTGGCAGTAGATACACTCTCTGCCCAAAGATAATTTGGTAGTTTTTTCTCATTAAGCATAGACCTAGCTGTTTCCACAATGAGTCTATTCCTTCTTTCAGCTACCCCATTTTGTTCAGGTGAGTACCTTGTGGTAATCTCCCTCTTGATGCCTCTTTCCTGCAAGAAGTATTCAAAGTCATTGGAGAAGTATTCTCCACCACCATCAGACCTTAACCTCTTCAAATGTCTACCTGTTTGATTCTCTACTAATGCAAGATACCTTTTGAAACAATTAAATACTTCATCTTTATGTTTCATGAAGTACAAAACAGTCCATCTGCTATAGTCATCAATAAAAGATACATAGTACCTTGATCCTGATATGGATGGCTCTTTGCTTGGTCCCCAAACATCTGTATGCACCAATTCCAAGTAGTCTTCATGCATAAAACCTTTTTTGGTATATGGCAATCTGTGTGACTTACCAAACTGACAAGCCCCACACTTGTATATCATGTGTTGCTTGGATACATTAGGTATCCCAAGCACACATTGATCTCTACTCATTTGCTTTATGGTCCTTTCTCCAATGTGACCCAATCTCTTGTGCCACATCTCCAATTCTGATAGGGTTTGGTCCTTATAGTTGTACAAGGCAATGTTCTTAGTATCTTCAAGTTCAAAGGTAAATAGTCTACCTGATTTCTCTCCCTTGGCTATCCTTCTGAATCCATGTCTTGGATCCTCCACATATGCACCATGTTGAGTGAACCTGACCTGTAGACCTTTTTCAACAATCTGACCTACACTCATCAGATTCTTGGTGATTGTTGGAACATACAATACTCTGCTTAGCAAATTTTGATTACCATCACTTGTTTTGACATTACCTACTTTAACCACTGAATGTTTAGTGTCATCACCTGTCTGCACTTGGTGCTTGCCTTTAGGTTCTTCCAAATCAGAGAGTAAGGCAACATTCCCAGCTACATGATTAGAACAACCTGAGTCAATATAGAACAAATGATCATCATTGATACCTGATTTAGATGTCATGTTCATAATCAACAAGGAATCATCTTGATCCTCTGCATAATTGTTGTAATCCTTTCTGTTCCTGTATCCTCCTTGATAATTGCCATTGTGATTGTAGCTATTGTTGTAGTTATTGTTGTAATTATTGTTGTAGCCATGGTAGCCTTGAGATTGATTGAATCTGCCTCTGCCTTGGGAGTATCCTCCTCTTTGGTGACCTCTTCCTCTTTGATTCTTGTAGTTCTTGTAGCATTCATCTGTAGTATGGTTAGACAAGCCACAAATATTGCATGGAGATTGATTATAGGGTCTCCCCCTACCTGACTTACCTCCTCTGCCCCTACCTCTAGATGATCTACCTCTCCCTGCATAGTTTGCTTGGGAGGTAGAGCCTTCTTCATCAACTTTCTTACTTTTACCCTTGTCTTTAGACTTCTTATCTGTATATAGGGCAGAGGGATTGTTACCTTTTGATTGCTCTCCATTCTTTGTGATCTTTGCTTCATGTGTGAATAGTTGTCCAATCAGAGTTGTTAGATCAGGTGCTTGGATGTCCATGTACAAGTCCATTGCAGTGGTAAAGCTTTCCCACTTGTCATCTGCTTTGAGTCCATTGATCACTTGTCTGACTATTTGCTCTTCTTCAATTTCTTCTCCAACACTTGCAAGTTGATGTGCAATGTCTTTGACTTTGGTGACAAAATCTGAGACACATTGTTTTGATTGCTTCCTGAGAGTTGTAAACTCAATCCATAGCTGATTCTTTCTGGCCCTTGTGCTTGATGAGAAGTATGTTGACAAGGTTTCCCAAGTCTCTTGGGAAGTCTTACAGTTCCTAACATGAGGTAGAAGGAAATCAGAGATAGAGTTTAGAAGATATGACCTTGCCAAAGCATCTTTAGCACACCATTGATTTAGTCTCTCATGCTCATCCTTTGTAGGTAGACCTCTGGTTTTGAATGAGGGCAACTCCTCATCTCCTGATATGTATCCATACAAGCTTCTCCCTTGTAGATAAGTCTTCATTCTTAATGACCATGCCTGGTAGTTATTCCTATCCAATTTGTCAATGAAGGAAGGGAAACCATCACCCATGATTACCTTATTTGCTCTGATACCACTGTTGGATGTGATGGCTGGGTACAATCAGAAGATCAGGTTGGTGCTGCTAGACCTGCTTCACACCTGCCCTCTTTTCTCTTCAGATATGGTTAGGAGACTCCTTGAGCTTCCAAATGACACCAAGAAACTATATATGTGCTTTACAAAATGATTGAGTAATGACCAAATCAAAACAGATGATTTTGAACCTTCAAAACTCCAAAAACTTTCTATTCCTGTATTGATACCTGCTCAGTTCTAAGCTCAGTGTGACCAGCACACTTGCAATTGGTTTAATTCCTTCTGGGAGTATTAAATTAACTTAACAAGCTACCATTAGCAAGTTAAATCACTCCAAATAACAAATTATACACTGAGCATGATCTTTAGCAAAATCAGGGACACCCCCGACTTTTTAGGAACAACACAGA